>CAIGRL010013153.1:3387-19010 GCA_903798325.1 Fraxinus xanthoxyloides | reverse complement strand
TTATTAATAATTTAATTCAAAAACATTAGAAAATATTTTATTCTATACATACATGAAAACCAAAAAGGTCGATCCCCGTCGGGAATGTTGCGCCCAAACCCCCCACAGCAGCCCCTCAACCTGATTAGGCATGTCGATCCCTGTCATGGGCATCCCATAAGAGGCGCTACCCCCTCAACCCCCACAAGGGGCAATACCCCTGCGTATGCTTTCAAAAGTTTCGTTTACTTTATCTTTCCTGCTCCACTTTCATAACAAATGAGTTGTTGCTTAATTATAAACTAGCAAAGTTTTTTTTGTTAAATTATTATCATCCGTGCTTGTAAATTTCAAATGTTTTTGTGAACTACGGGAATTTCTACCATTACCAACATTGAGACATATAATCTTTTTAATGACAAGGAGCGCATACTCATAATCAAAATTGTTCGTGATCATAGCAAGCTAAAGTTACGGATTCTTTAAATTCATATGTAGTATTTTTTTGTTCATTGAAATATATTTCAGTTATAAAACAAGTGATGTCTTAATCAATTACTTTTGGTGACATCATCTTTCACTTCTCTCTATATACTTGCAACAACTAATATACAAATAAGTATACGTGTAAATTCTTTCATTTTCATATTCATCTATTATTGTCATTATTCATCACTAATTTCTATACAGATAATAGAAACTCTTTTCCATTTTTGTGGAGATCAACTGAAGCTCAAAACTTTAAGGATTATTATATAATATTTTTCATTATTAAATTTTATTAGATAAGAACTTACTGACATTTCACAATATCATTACTATGATACACTAATATTACCTTAAAAATATCAAAGCCGTATTAGATAATATTTTTCATTATTAAATTTTAGTAGATAAAAACTTACTGACATTTCACAATACCATTACTATGATACACTAATATTACCTTAAAAATATTAAAGTCCGCACGTTGTACGGACGTACGACTAATTTTCTGAAAAGTCTAGGGGTTGCGTTTTAAATCTTGAGATAAACCGAAAAAAAAAATAAGATAAACGGACTTTTCTTATTGTGTCAATTATTGATTGACGGACCTTTTGGTATGTCACTTGCAAGTTGCAACCTTCTACACGTTTTCACTTAGACATTAGAGTCTCCATGCTTGTATATTTCAAATCTGATTTGACCCTTTAACATTGGACTCGTCTTGGCAAGAAAATGGAAGGCACGTTGAACTCATTAAAATTTATAATGTTAAAAAATTATAATAATAGTAGTGAATCTCATTAAGCCCCGTTTGGTATTAATTTAAATCAGATTTTAATCAGATTTTAATTTAAATTAAAATCAAACAATCAATGTTAACCACATATTTTATGAGTCCCACAATTTTTTAACCATACATTTCAATTTTTTTTTTAATCAAAATCTACTAAAAATCTAATTATAATGACCACCAAACAGGGACTTGTGTAAATAATAGTAAATAAACTAAGCATCGTGTTTAGGAGATCAAATTCGCCTACGTGTGTGTATATATTTGAAATTAATGTTTCACTTTTACTGAATATAAACCATTTATGAATATGTATCCAAACGGATGTTTAGATGACTATTTTCTTCTTGAGTTGGTGTTTATCTTTTTCTATTTTGATTTTTATGTGTCCATTAAACGAAAATGATATCAATTTGTTCTGATATCAATTTGTTGAGAGAAAAAAATTGCGAGTAAAGGAGATTTCACTAAAATATGTGGAAAGAACAATTTTTTTGTGCTTAAAACTTTGTCCAGCTATCTAAAACATAACGAAGAGCCAAGTTTATATAGGGGACATCCAAAACCTTAGTTTTAGTGCTGTAGAGGGAATAGAATGCTAAAAACAAGTGTAAAACGCGAAAACGGGTGTGAGCCGGATGAATATGGGGCTCGAGCGCCACCCCACCACTTGAGCGTCCGTATCTTTTGACGTGATTGATAATTATTGTAATTGTCTTTTGTTTCAATTTTGACGTGATAGATAATTATTGTAATTACAATAAAATGATAAGAACGTATTTTACCTTCTTCTTAGTGATTTTTTTACTAGTAACATATCCTTCAAAAGGGATTACCCCATTATATCGTGTGTATCTGGTTTTATTATTTTACAATTAGTTACACTTTTATCCACTTGATTGAAAACTCTAATTTATTAATAACGTTGTTAAAATCAATCAAGATTATTTAGCAAAAAAAAAATTTTGTCTGCATCGCTAACTTATATTTAGTGCGTTCATACATGTGTTGAAATTGAGTTGTGAATCATCATTTTTACTCTCGAAATTGAGTTGTGAATAATCATTTTTACTCTTTGGAATCTAATCATAGCGATTTAACATGTCAATTAGTACTAGAAGTTAACATGGTTCACGATTGGACCATTTTTTCCTAATTTCAAATCGAATCGTTTAAAATGAAAATATCAAACCATTACAAAAAAAACATGCTTACTGTACCATTCTTCCCATTTCAAAGACAATGAAGACATCAGAAGAATAAAGAAGACGCGTATACATCAGTATATCATTTATTAGACCGGAAAGACGCGTATACACAAGTCAATTTTCTCTAATAAGCCGTCTATTTATTTGTTTGAAATTATGTTAGTAGTTTCATTTCAAACAGTTTATGATTATCGAAATTCAAAAGTCTCTTTTAAACGATATAGTTAGACTCAATGATAAAATGTTGACGAACCAATGTAGACATAAACCAACGATTTTGATTTGGTTTCACAGTTTGGCAGTTTTTGCTCACTCTTATTGACTTGAACAAAAGAAATATTTTATACCTTTTAAGAATTTTTAAGATTTATTGATGACTTGTTCAATCTCTTTTAGACTAACTGTATTAGTAGCTTCTATGGGATTGCTCTTATGTACTTGTAAATTGTGAATCATATATAATACGCAAATAAATAAGTGGACACTAGGTCATGACACTTAAAAATAGAGTTTTGCTATATGTACATTGTGGCTTAATTTAAATTTGATATTATTTGATATAACAGTGATCGTGGCCAATGTTCTAAAAGGCACATCTATGCGGGATGTGTGGCAAGTGGCTTATCGCTTTATTTAGCGATCAACGGCTAATGTGTGCTTAGACGCGCATTATTATCCTTTTTTTACAATTCTTTAAAAATTTAAAAGTTGATTTACATTTGAAACTTATTTTTTTGTTGTAAACTTTTGAAAAATGTTTAAAATTTCTATAAATTTGTTTTAGAGGTTTGATATGTATTATTTTTAGTTATTAAATATTTTTTGATTGATTAAAAATTAAAATAATATTAAAATAAAGAAAATATTTTTTTACTCTTTTTTACTCGTATGCCTCTTCCAAACTTGCATAGCTCATAGCTTGACCTCGACGCATTTCTTCTTTTAGAATACCGATCATCATAATTGATTTTTAACAATACTTGCCTTGTTTGATCCCCATTATTTTAAAATACATTTCACACTCCCTTTTTTCAACTACACGTTCTTCAATAAAATAATATTACACACAAATTCAAAAATTTTCCTTATTTTTTAATCACACATTTTTTTTATCAATTTACTATTTCAAAATGCATTATTCAATAAAAATGGGACTCAAACGAGCTCTTAAATCAAATCAATAGCACAATTTTCTACACATCACACAATGTCAAATTTAATATACACAAGGAATGTATAACTAGTTTAATTGTACAAGATATAGCAATAAAAATAATCTCTGATCAGCTTAAAAAAGTCAACGTGTTAGTAAAAAGTTTTTCAACGAAAAAATGATTTTACGGAGAACTTATGGGTAAAAATGGAGAAAATTTGTGGGTTCTATAGAATGTGCGAATAAAAATGTTGACAAGCCGAGTTCTAAGGTTGCTCAGGTCGGATTAATACACGTGATGAGCACGTGACAATATGAGCTCGGTGGTGTGAGGTCAACTCGGATGGTTAGTGTATCCGAGAAGATTGTGTAGTCTTTCGAGGATAAGGGAATTCTAATGATTGAAGATCACTGACAGAATCAACAAACCAATCAATCAGAAAAATTTACATTGAATAATCTTACATCAGCTCTCACATAAACCTCTGATCAAATAATTAGACTCATTTCCCTAGAGTAATTCATTAATTATTGGGGTCCACCTGCAAGATTTACTCATGAAAACTGCCGGCCGACCTCGGTAGCCAATCAAGTTACTACAACAAATGTACTTCTTCAGTTCGGGTTTGCAGGTGACAAGACGGAGAATTAATGAAGCATGCATATTTTCTCCTTTAAAAAGAGGAAATGACCATGGAAAAAGGGATTAAAAAAGAAAAAAAAAATGAAAACAAGGCTTCACACATTACAAATCTCTTTACATTGTCCATATTTTAAATATCTCATATAAACACAAAAAGGATCACCTGAATCACTTGTAATCTTTCGATTATCAATTAATCAAAGTCGTGTTTGTCCCTAAAGTTGGCTTGAAATTTACTTGTTTAATTTTCAACATCAACAAAAAATAATCTTGGAATTATTTTATTTTATTTTTTTGACAAACAAGCCTTTAATATTTGCTAAATATACGCTAAGAACATCTACAATAAGGCTGTGAATTACATTTAAAAGCGAATCACATTACCTAAAAATGGTTACATAGTGAAAGAAGAAGTGAAATTTTTTATAATTTACTTTATTATGAGAATATTTGTCTATTTAATTTTTTAAAATTTTCTCTGTACTGTACATTCCTTTCTCTGTGTATATGGGATCCACAGTTAGTACAATGAGCATCGTATCTCTGTTCTTATTTTCCTCGTTAGTACAACAATGTAAATTATTCTCTGAACCTGGTAAGTTCACTTCCCTGCCCTATGCACTAACAATTTTATCAAGTCACACGTCCGTTTTGAAGTATATTATTAATTATATAAATCAGAGTGTTGATTGATAGTTTAGCAGCATCAGAGGCAGTAAGCAGGGCATGCATGCAAGCCAATAATTGTCATCACATGTCATATTATTCTCCATATGTAAAGAATTACTATTTGCAGCTAAAACTTGATTTCACGAGGCAAATGATAAAAGGAAAAAAAAAGAATTGATTATAGCCTATTAGCATAGGTGTTTCCTTTTAGGCACTTTGAATAATTACAGCAGTTTCGCAAAGTATGAAAGTATCTACCTTTTTGTTTTGACAAGATTTGCTCTATAAAGTTGAGGGATATTATATATATGGATTAGTGTTCTGCATGCCTTTTTGTTTGTTTTTTGAGATGATTTGCTCTCTAAAGTTAAAGGGATGGGGTGGGATGGGATGGATAGATGGATGGATGGAGTAGGGTTCTGCACAAAGTTGGTATGAGAGCTGAAAATTTTCTGACATTTGGTAATCAATTTAAGTACACCTTTGGTACTCATGCAACTTGATGGCAAGGAAACTACAAGGATAAAAAGGCGTCTTGATGTTCCAGGATTAATCGTCGAATGTGAACACTTGGGTATAAAAAAAAAACTACAAGGATAAAAAGAATGTGATAGTTGCATTTTGTGTATTTATGTCTTATGATGACCAAAATTTTAACGACAATGTTACATGACCTGACCCACTGACCCCAACCAATAGGGAGTGCCACATTTTAACTCTAGAATCGAGTTCATAATACATGTTTGGTTTGGCTCGAAAGCAACACCAACAACGATACATGGGTTTGATTTCTGTATTAATTTTATTATACAACGGTTTTTGTAAACCTATATTGCTAAAGGGGGATCCTCATTTTGGAGTGAGTTATTGCATAAAGAATGTTGACACCTAGTCGAGAAGAAGATCAATGTGTTAATGGTAAAGCTGATGGATCAAAAAGATATCAACAGATGGCACTAAAATTTTATTTTTTATTTTTTCATAAAGAAAAATTAGAAAAGAAAATAATAATAAATTTTGAAAACCTTGGTCCCTCCCTATCCCTATGCCCACCCCCACACACCAAGCACCAAAGCAAGGAGCTAATCAAAGAAAAAGTACTCGATTTCCATTTGACAAAATCTATAATTTATTTATAAACAAAAAAAATTCACTTTCAACCATAAATTTCAATTCATCCATATATATTGTTCATTTATCTATAACCCACTACAACAAAAAGAGTCTTTCGCAACACATAAAAGGCAACATTTGGTGATACATGTTGCCAAAAGACCCTTTTAACAACATTTTAATAAGTGAATGTTGCCATTGATTAATATAAATGAGTTTTGACAACGTTTATTAGAAAAATGTTGCAATACACCATTTTTTGCAACGTTTATTGAGTGTTGCTAAAAGTTTTATTTTTGGCAACGTTTGGCACTTTTCGCAACGTTTGCCAAACGTTGCCAAAAATAAACGTTTACCAAACGTATCTATATATGGCAACATTTGACAAACGTTGCGAAAGACAGACTGTCTTTCGCAATGTTTGTCAAAACGTTGCCGTAGATCTCTAT
Source organism: Fraxinus xanthoxyloides (assembly GCA_903798325.1). NCBI lineage: Eukaryota > Viridiplantae > Streptophyta > Magnoliopsida > Lamiales > Oleaceae > Fraxinus > Fraxinus xanthoxyloides. The sequence goes on along the minus strand of CAIGRL010013153.1, from coordinate 12,520 downwards.
GACAACGTTTTTTTAAACGTTGTTGAAGACTTTTGGTAACGTTTGTCAAAAAACGTTGTCGTATCTCTCTACTCTACGACAACACCTCGATTTGCAACACACGTCCAAACGTTGCCGTAAACTATTTTTGTTGTAGTGACTCTTTATTTATTTGTATATTATATATACCATTTATAGATTATTTCCAATAAGAGAATTTCGAACTCAATAGTAATATCAAGGACAATGTACAAAAAATTCTCTCAGAAATTAAGTGAGATAATTTCTGCATTATTATGTCATTACACCACAATATTCATCCATTGCACAAATTTTGTCTTTCTATGACTCTTAAAATCCACTTTTATATTAATCAACTTTTATTTTTTATGATGCTTAATCAATTATTTGGCTATTATGATATACATTTTCATTGATTTAGGGGTAATGAAAAAGACAGTATTTTTTTATCCTAATATGTAACATTAATTTTTTATCTTTTCATGTAGCTTCTAAGATTTTCTTCCTCTTAGATCCATCGTCGCCATTAACTTTTAAACTTTTGCTTGGTAGATTCTTCGCCTTATCCTTTTGCAATTTTTATTTTTTCAAAACTTGTTTGTTTTAAGTTAACATAAAATTTTGTTTTAAGCAAATTCTCAGACTTATAGTTCAAGATTCATTGACAATGAATATATATAGAGATGGGAGAGTTTTGTCAATCTTGAGATGTTGCAATTTTCTTAAAAATCGCTTTCTTGTAGAAACTGATTTTTTTCAAAATCACATTTTTTTTTCAATACTCATTTTCAATTACACATTTTTATTAAATCTCATTTTAACGTTTTCTCATAATTTTTTTCCTACATTTTAACCACATAGCTCTGAAAAAAAAAATTATTTTTCATAAAATCACTTCTCAAACAATTAACTTCAAATAAGGGCAAATATTTTTCATTTGACATTTCAAAATATCGAGTCATGTCTTTAATATTTTTATTAGTCCCTTTAAATGAGAATCACATAATGTATTCATTTATGATAAGTCATAACAAGTCATTTCATACTTCTTCAATATAAACTCAAATCACCAATTATAAAATGCACCTTCATTTCTCCATCCATATGAGAAATTTCAATGGAACCTAGACTTGAAGACTAGCAGATCGACTCCAATTTATTTGCATGCTGTCTGATTAACTCCCACCGATCAGCACCCTTGAAGGGACAATTTAGGCTCGAACAAACCGTCAATTAAAGCCATTCAAGAATACTCGAGTTGTTCAAGTACCCATGCCTAATCATGGGCGATTGAAGTGGCTATGGTAGTGTCGGCCCTCTCCGCCATTTTCACATGGAAGATGTATGCATTCTCACCGAACCATCCAAAAAATATATATAAGCTATGTCGATTTTAACGTCACTAATGTATACACCAGTGAGCCCTCTACCATTGCACCCCAATGCGATCAATTACACCCACCCCATTTTCTTTATTATTTTATGAACATAAAAATTGATGAAGGAGTGCCCGTCACATTATGTTATCAACCTTATTCACATTACGTTTTTAGTTTAATTTTCTCTCTCCTCCTAAATGTAGTTGTGCAACAAAAGTTGAAGTAAATGACAGATAATTTGCATTCTATTTTTATTTTATTTCATTTATTTCTCTCGACTGTAGCTTTGATAATATTGACTTCGCATATTTTTCTCTTCTTACCTTTCCCATTTTTTCATTTTCCTTTTCTTCATTGAAGCTTAAATAATTTGAGTCATACATGCCGAAGATAAACCTATTTCACATTTCTGTTTTTTATTCCGTTCTCTTGAATGTTGTTTTGGAAATGTTAGCTTTGCTTTCCCCACTCATATTTTCTTCTCCATTGTAGAACACATTTTCGACTAGAAATACACTCTCACATTGTAAAAATTATGGTTTTTATGACGGCTAATAAGTTAGTTGTGATAGAATAGTCCTATAACGATTAATATTAAAAAGAGTTTATTATTATTAAAAGTTGATATTCCATCTTAAAATGTCAATATTTTTTTTTTAAAAAAGTAGGACAAATCCTTATATATTGTAAATATGTCATTATTTGATGTGAGATTGGTGGTGACTCATTTAAGCATGTCAATTCTTAAATTTGTGTGCTCATTTGAGTTATGATTGGATTGAATTACAAGTTGATTTTAATGAATTTGGCACTATATTAAAACTTTGAATTCCGTCAACCTTACTTAGAGGAGCAGTTCATGCTTGTTGCATTATATTATATCAGTATTCGACGTGAGATCCATCCCTTAATAATATGAAGTTATGCACGATGGCTTGCTACTCGTGGTAGATGGTGCTCTATAAAGGTGCAACCTGCCAAATACTTGGTGCAATGACTCGTCTACAACATCCAACCATACACAAACTTTCAAGGTATCTATTCCAAGTTAAGACAAATTTAATTCAATAACTCTCTCGAATTCATTTTCCGTGGTCTTGTTTTGCGACATGTCAATGCAATTGAAATTGCGACCTAGCCGATTTTCGATGTCAAGAATGAGAATGTAAAATGTAGACCGTATTGATATACAACAACTAAAGCAATTCCAATCTAAATACTTCCAAACCGAACAACACCCCAAACAATGGTGGCATCTGAAAAAGAAGTTTACCTAAGAGCATCCCAAAATCTCATGATTATATGCATTTAACATTTCAGAGAGACCAGTGGGTAAAACCTTGCAATATTGAAAGAGAAGGGCAGTAGTTATATGTGCTGAATTCCATGCAACAATCATAGCCTTTAATTCAATATTCCAAATTCCATCATGATAGAGTATGGCATCAGATATTTGGTGGGTCCTATTGTGTCCCTCTTTCTTGTCCATTTGTGTTTACAATGTTCCGTGAGAATTGGGGTTTGAGACCTAAGGGAATGTTTTTAAACTTTATGTTCCTTTACCAACAACTTCCATTATATATATGCACCCAAGAAATTTTTGGCAACATATAAATGATCTTATTTGTAGATGGGATATTATAATTGAGAATAAGATATGCAAATAAATTGACTATTTATAAAGGTAGGACGAATATTGCAGAGGTGGCATATAGATCTATCACTCGTTGGCTTTCGAGCTTGGCTCGTACTAGCTTAACGCATTATTCGCTCAGGCTCATATCGAGACGAGCTACGGGTCGAACCAAGCTCGAGTTTTTTTCACCAGCATACTCATCTTGAGCTCGTGGATTAGCTCATTTTTTGACTTGTTTTGAACTTATGTATTAATTTCTTAAAAAAAATGAATCAACTTAGGCTCGTGTTCATACAAGCTAAAGGCCCCAGTCAAGCTCGAGTGTCTAAGGGTCGAATTAGTTCGGCCCGGCTCAATTCATTGCCACCCTAGAACAATGGTGAATAATTTTAAAATATAAAAAAATTAAATTTCTTTTGTTATAGTTATAGATTGTGTCCTTTCATTTCGTCCTCCTTTTCTCTAACAATACTTACTGTAAAATTCTTATATGACAATAGAATTTTCAGTATAACTGAATAAGAGAATTGAAATTTCAGAGTGAGATTGAAACATAGCTGAAGAGATGTAAGATATGAGTCCTATATAGACTAAATAAATTTTTTTATTGGAATTTAGACCAATTAAATCTATAGAATCAATTTAAGTTTAAAGTTATCTCTAAAATCTCTTATAAATTTATAAGCCACACACTATGGTGATTGATAAGTTCTATCTTTTGATAGATCCTTAATAAATAAATAAATAATGTGATAACATACTAAACAACACGCTTTACATGGTCTACATGCCAAATTGGATCACTAAGTGTTTTTGTAGGTTAGATAATTTACTATGTTTATGGATTATTTTAGTAGAAAATTCGATATTGGACGAGAAAGGATTAAAAAGAACAAGTATTGATCATTTAGGATTGAAATTGGACGAATTCTAAAATTCGAAAACCAAGGTGTCAAGTAGCGGCCCTTGGTGAAGTAGTAACACTTAACGATTGTTTGAATAAGTAATTAAGTAAAATAAATAAATAAATTAACAATTTTTATATTTTATTAATGTTATTATATGACATTACAACTTTTTATAAATACGTTATATTAAAGTTCTCTAACTTTTATATATTATCACACTTACGTATTCAACTTTTTCATTACATTTTTATCTTCATGCTTCCATGAATTTTTTTTTTAGCATGCTTTAAATAAGAAAATAAAATCTAGTTGCACTATTGTCTTTGTTATTTTCCAGTTATTTAAAAATACAAGGGGCAAGCAAGTCTTTTTACACTTGCTAAACATAATTTTCAGACAAAAAACCATTTGCGTCGACAAGATCTGCTAATTAATGGTGCGCTAATGATAAGAACGTGATGGAAAAAGTGAAAGATGTAAATATGATAATAAGAAAAATTATTATTTTGGGATGTTGGATAGTTGTAACATTTTTACATGAATTTCACATAACATAACATGACATGAAAAAAAAAATAGAAATAAATAATTTATTAAATTTTAGGCTTCAAATCTGTCTATGTCAACTTAGGCAAAAGTATTGGATGAGTCTTATAATAAATGAATATGACTTGATTCCAATTACTTATGATTCCAACATAATTTTTCATACTCCAAAATTGTTAGGTGACAACAAAGAATTTTTCAGTTAATTAATTGCTTATCTTGCGCATGTCATATTAATCAGGAACGAAAGTCATCTGAAGCCTTTTAAGAGGCCCAATTAAGTTGGGCCTACACAAGATTGCCATTTTTAGGCCCATATACGGCCACTAAAAAACTCTTATCTAAAGACTCTCACCACCCAGTGCCAATTGAAAAATAAAAAATCAAATGAGCTCACTAATACTGCCTGCCACCGCACCTCCTCCACTCTCGGCGGCACCGTCGCCTTTTCTGACACCAAGAAACTACATTCCTCCCCATGTATACAAACATCCGGCAGCTATTCTTCTTGAGCTCTGCACTTCCGTGAAAGAACTCCATCAATTCATCCCTCTTGTAATAAAAAACGGCCTCTACGGTGAGCACCTTTTCCAAACCAAGATTGTAAGCTTGTTCTGCAAATTTGGTAGACTAAACGATGCCCTCAAAGTATTTGAGCCCATTGAGTCCAAGACTGATCCCATCTATCACACTCTCCTTAAAGGGTATGTACAACAAGACACTGTGATTAATGCTTACAAGTTCTTTTGTCGAATGAAGTGTGATAGTGTAGCTCCCGTGGTGTATAATTTCACATATTTATTGAAAGCTTGTGCGGATAGTTTTGATGCTAAAAGGGGTAAGGAAATTCACGCTCAGTTAATACTAAATGGTTTCTCTTCTAATTTGTTTGCCATGACTAGTGTGGTTAACTTGTATGCGAAATGTGGGTTGATTAACGAGGCCTATAAAATGTTTGATAGAATGCCTGAGAGGGATTTAGTGTGCTGGAATACATTGATTGCTGGTTTTGCTCAAAATGGGATGCCAAAGAGGGCGTTGGAGTTGATTTTGTTGATGCAAAAAGAAGGGCATATGCCTGATATGGTTAGTGTGGTTTCGGTTTTGCCTGCCTCGACTGCAATTGGGAATTTGAGGGTTGGGAAATCAATTCATGGGTATGTTCTGAGACAGGGGTTGGAGTCATATGTTAACGTTGCAACTGCTCTGATTGATATGTATGCAAAATGTGGGTTGGTTGGGACTGCACGGTTGATATTTGATATAATGGATATGAGAACGGTTGTGTCATGGAATACTATGATCGATGGTTATGCGCAAAGTGGCAATTCTGAAGAAGCATTGGAGCTATTTGATAAGATGTTGGATGAAAAATTAAAGCCAAGTAATGTTACAGTTATGGGAGCTCTACATGCCTGCGCTGATTTGGGTGATCTCAAACGTGGTCAATATATTCATGAGTTAGTTAATCGATTAGAGCTTAATTCAGATGTTTCTGTGATGAACTCTTTAATTTCAATGTATTGCAAATGCAAAAGAGTTGATAAAGGTGCTGAATTGTTTGATAAATTACAAAGAAAAACACTTGTATCGTGGAATGCCATGTTATTAGGATATGCTCAAAATGGTATTGTAACTGAAGCAATTAATCTCTTTTGCAAAATGCAACAGCTGAATATGAAACCTGATTCATTCACACTAGTCAGTGTTATAACTGCTATAGCAGAGTTATCTGTGTTGCGCCAAGCAAAGTGGATCCATGGACTGTCTATAAGGACGTGTCTGGACAATAATGTATATCTGAAGACTGCTCTTGTTGACATGTATGCAAAGTGCGGAGCAGTGCACACGGCAAGGAAGCTATTTGACATGATGGATGAGAGGCATGTTACTACTTGGAATGCTATGATAGACGGATATGGAACACATGGATTTGCGAAGGAAGCTGTGGAATTATTTGATAAAATGTGCATAGGCAGTATCAAACCAAATGATGTGACTTTTTTATGTATAATCTCGGCTTGCAGCCATTCAGGCCTGGTAGACATAGGACGCTGCTATTTTACCATCATGAAGGAAGAATACGGCTTAGAGCCGTCAATGGATCATTATGGAGCCATGGTTGACCTACTCGGTCGAGCTGGTCAACTTGAGGAAGCTTGGAACTTCATTCAGGACATGCCTGTTCGGCCAGGACTCAATGTCTTTGGTGCCATGTTGGGCGCTTGCAAGATCCACAAAAATATTGATTTGGGAGAGAAGGCAGCTGACAAGCTGTTTGAGTTGGAACCGGATGATGGTGGATACCACGTTTTGCTAGCTAATATTTATGCCACGGCTTCAATGTGGGACAAAGTAGCTAAAGTAAGAACTATGATGGAGAAAACCGGGATCCAGAAAACTCCTGGCTGTAGTTTGGTGGATTTGAAAAATGAGGTGCACACTTTCTATTCTGGAAGCACAAATCATCCCCAATCTAAACATATCTACGCATACCTTGAGAAATTGATTGATAGAATTAAAGCGGCTGGATATACCCCCGATTCCAATTCAATTCATGATGTAGAAGATGATGTTCAGGAACAGTTGCTGAATACCCATAGTGAGAAGCTGGCTATTGCCTTTGGGCTCATAAATACCAGTCCTGGTACAACTATTCATATTAGGAAGAATCTTCGGGTCTGTGGAGATTGCCACAATGCAACCAAATACATATCACTTGTGACTAAACGAGAAATAATTGTGCGTGATATGCATAGGTTCCACCATTTCAAGAACGGAGCATGCTCCTGTAGAGATTATTGGTGATCTCCACTAGTCTTGACACTTCAAAGCTCTAACTCGGTTTAACGTAACATGAAATTGGCCATGAAGTTACAGTGACAAAGGGTGTCACTCTGCAGTTTATCATCCATTCTGTTGACAAAGAAATAAGTGTGCCTTTTGAAACTTCTCCATGGCTGTTCTGCAGGCAATATCCGGTTTTCTTTTCAACTAGTATCATCAATCAAACAAACCGAGGGTTCATGAAAGCATATCGTCAGAGCGTTAGGCCAAGTTTTTGCAGTATTTGCTGGGTGGAGTGAACGAGGGACTATCAGTAACCAATATGTGCAGCCTCTTAATGGGACATGGATGAATTCATGAAATTGCTTGTATCTATTTGACTTGCAATCAGAACCAATATTAGCACCATCAAAGTTCAGACATTGTATTGAAGTCCATCAGTCTCATATCTGTTATAGAAGGTCTTCTAGGTGGATGCATATTGCCCGGACATCCATAACCTTTTGCAGGAAAGTTATTCACAGTAGTGATTCAGTTGGGAGTGCAAGGAGATTGCTCTTTGGTTCCCAGATCGAATTGCAGAATGGAAGAGCAGCCTTCACCCTTGGATCCACGAATGAAATGCTTCATTATATTGAGCTAGAATTACATGTATGGCTCATTTGCTATTGTTAGTTGTAGCTACAAATTTCAAGTGTTGATGTCAAATTTAACTTTGTAAACCTTCTTGTACCGGAGATGATTCCCTCCTAAAATAATTTCACAATCACTATCCATAACTGCAATAATCATCGTGTAGACAAAAATGTTTTGTCGTCGACTGGGAGTTGTCTTTGAAGGTACCTAATTACTATGCCTGCAATTTCTGGCTGCAACCATTTGGCATATGAACTTTAACCCCTTTACCCCAATTAGCACCTTTACATATTAAAAGTGAACAAAAAGGTCGAAGTCTGAAAGACCCCCGTCTGTTAAAATATTGATTGATCAAGCAAGTCACTGAAAATTAGTTTGCTCCTCGAAGCTTGCAGCGAGAACAAATTCAAATCACTTGGTATTTGGATAAATTCTGTATTAGAGCAATGGCAATATAGTGATTCAAATTACATTTTCAATTTCATCCACACTTCCAAGAAAGCACAATGGCCTACAACTCTATAACATCGACGAGCCTTAAGAACAATCTAGTTAAAGCACTAAAAACGAGCAATACCCAAAGCAGAACTTAAGTAAAAGCATCCATTAGATGGCAAATCTATCATAAAAAGGCCATTTGTCTTTCAAAAATGTAACAATTATCGTACTATGAACTAAGAAGGCTGTAAGAGGACAAGTCTTCAAGGCGTGTAATGTCTTCTTGTAGAAGCTCTGTTTCCAGGTGACGACGAGTAGCTTTCATCACAGTCTGAGTGAACAACAGAAGATAAAAAAAAACCCGCTGTAAAGGAATCATTCACAATAAAATGTAAGCAGAAGAAAATGTAAAGGACGATCATTAACGTGCCACTATTAAAAAAGTAACAAAAGTTTGATGAGAAAACAAACTGTAGAGATAAATTTAGGCCATGTTTGATGGGCTTAATTTTTCATGGAAGTTGCAAATGTTTTCCTTTTCCGACCTTTTTGTAATGTTTGAAAGCAACATCCCAGGAATTTATTTTCCCCCTATGCAGCCACGCGCCTCCTTTTCCAGGTAATTGATGAATTTGTTTTCTTTTGATTTTGATGGTTTTGGATTTTCCAGCGTTTTTTTTAAAAGCAAAGACAGCAAATCCAAACTCAATGGTAAAAAAAATATATTCATTTAATTGCCAATTTGCATGAAAAAAAAAGCCAAACGAACACAAAAAAATTTCGATTTTTTTTTTTTTTTTTTT
>CAIGRL010013146.1:0-13622 GCA_903798325.1 Fraxinus xanthoxyloides | reverse complement strand
GTTTCATTTCATACTCAAAACGTTAATACAAAAGGCCAATATAAAGAATGTACAAGAGGGTAAAAAGGGAAAGAGTTATCCTAACAAACTATACAACAAAAGGAATATTATTCTACCTAACCATGTACAATCTGTACTAGCGGCAGGATGCTTGGACTGATAAGCATGCTGCCTTATGATGTATATGCATATCTAACTGATAACAAAGTAAATTGCTCGCGGTAGAGCTGATAGGTGAGCTGCTGATAAGTGTGCTAATTTCTCTGTTTTAACAGCCCCCCTCAAGATGGAGAATAGATGTTTTCTATTCTCATCTTGGCTAAATGAGACCTCAAAGTGATAGAAGAGAGAGCTTTGGTGAATATATCTGCAAGTTATGACTGAGTATGAATATAGGAAGTGGAGATGTGCCCAGCTTCAGTCTGATTTATGATTAAATGGCAGTCCAGCTCAATGTGTTTAGTCCTTTTATGAAACATCGGGTTGGAAGCAATGTGCAACGCTGCCTGGTTGTCACAATACAAGGTAACCGGTTGAGGATGATGAACTTGGAGATCTTCCAGAATGTATTTTAGCCAAGTAATTTCACAATAGGTGCTGGCCATTGATTTGTATTCTGATTTAGCAGATGATCGAGACATCACACTTTGCTTTTTGGATTTCCAAGAGACTAAGGAATCCTCAAGAAAGATACAATAACCAGTGACGGATTTTTGTGAATCAGGGTAAGCTGCCCAATCAGAGTCATATAATGCTCGGAGATTCAGTGAGGAAGAAGAAGGAAATATGATGCATTGTCCTGGTGCTAACTTGAGATATCTGATCACTTTATGGGCTACTGCTAGGTGTGTAAAAGAGAGGGCTTCCATGTACTGACTGAGATTTTGAATGGTATAGGAAATATCTGGTCTGGTTAATGAAAAATACATCAACTTTCCAATCAATTTTCTATAGATGGTGGGATCTGGTAGAGGCTTTCCTATATCCTTTCCTAACTTCAGATTTTGATCCATAGGTAACCTAACTGGTTTAGCCCCAAGTAACCTAGAATCAGCCAATAAATCGAAGGTATATTTGCGTTGGGAAATGACAATTCCTTTGATCTTGCAACCTCAATGCCAAGAAAATACTTCAAATTACCTAATGCCTTGATTTTGAATTTGCTGTTGAGAAACCATTGAATTATGTCTATATGTTCCAAACTTGAGCCTGTTATAACAATGTCATCTACATACACAAGTAATGCTGTAAAAGAATGATTTGTTGTCATAGTAAAGAGGCTATAGTCAGCTTTAGATTGAGAAAACCAAATTGTATGAGTGCTGCAGAAAAGGTAGAATACCATTGCCTTGAGGCTTGTTTCAAGCCATATATGCTCTTTAGTAACTTGCAAACTTGGTTGGGTGTTCCATTAGTATAGCCAGGGGTTTTTTTACATATATACTTCTTCATGCAAGACTCCATGTAGGAAGGCATTACTTACATCAAACTGCTTTAGGTGCCAGTTTTGAATGGCTGCTATGGCTAATAAGCATCGAACTGTTACCAGCTTTGCAACAGGAGAGAAGGTCTCATTGTAGTCTATTCCTTCCCTTTGCGTATACCCTTTGGCCACAAACCTTGCCTTGTGCCTTTCAATACTCCTATCTGAATTATACTTCAGTTTATATACCCATTTGCACCCAATTGTTGCTTTGCCTTGTGGAAGGTTAGTGAGAGTCCAGGTTCCATTCAACTCAAGTGCTTCTATTTCATAATTCATTGCCCTGCACCAATTTGGATCATTTACAGCTTGATGATAGGTACTAGGTTCAGTGTGTGTGAAAATGGAGGTTGAGAAAGCTTTGAACTTAGGTGCTAACTTATGATAAGAAATAGTATTAGAAAGGGGAAAAGCCTTACCTTCCGAGTCCAGACATTTTACCTTGAGAGAGGATTGGGCTGGCCGAACTGATGTAGCATGATGATAATGAAAGTCTTGTAGGTATTGAGGAGCCTTTTTTTATTCTGGAAGATTTTCCAATAATAGGTGGTGTTAGAGGTGATGCTTGAAGGTTTTCATTAGGTGGTGTGAGAGGTAGTGTTTGAGGAGTTTCATCAGGTGTAGGTTCACTGGATATCTCCTGATGTGATAAGTGTGTTCTAGGTGATAGAGGAATAACATTTGGGCTTGGTTCAGGTGTATAGTTGACAGTTTCTGAAAGAGGTTTAGTAAAGACAAACTCAGTTTCATCAGTAGGTTTTGCAGCCTATTTGTAAGGAAAATAAGCTTCATGGAATGTGACATCCCTAGATATAAAGATGGTCTTTGTTTGTAGATCCATGACTTTGTATCCTTTAACTCCAAAAGGATAGCCTAAGAAGATACATTGGCATCCTTTATGATCAAACTTTCTTCTCCCTTGTGTTAACGTGGAAGCATAACAAAGACATCCTAAAACTCTGAGATGAGAATATGTAGGATTGAATTGAAATAACATCTCAAATGGTGTCTTATTTTCCAGCAAAGGTGTAGGGCTGTGAGGATGAACTCATTCCAATAGAATAGAGGGAGTCTTGACTGTTATTTCAATGCCCTTGCAATATTCATTAAATGCTGATGTTTCCTCTCAACAATACCATTTTGTTAAGGGGTTTCAACACAGCTTCTTTGGTTAATTATTCCTTTTAGGTTGTAGAATTTAGTTAGTTTAAATTCAAGCCCATTATCACTTCTCAAGACTTTGACTGAGGTCTAAAATAGGTTTTCTATCATTTGGATATATGCTTTCATGGAATGGCCAACATTAGATTTTTTTTTTAGCATATATACCCAAACAACTCGTGAAAAATCATCTACTATTGAAAGAAATACTTAGATCCATCATGGGGCGTGGTAGGGCAGGGACCCCATATGCCACAATAGATAATTTCAAAAAGTTGTTTAGTTTTATGTGTGCTAATAGGAAAAGGATTCTTGTGTTGCTTTGCCAAAGGACATATAAAACATGGAATTCTGCTAGCTTTCTTATAATGAGAAACAACATAATTGTCAGAAATGAGTGTCATCCTAGAATCTGATATGTGTCCTAAACGGTAAATCCGCAAGTGTGGCTGAACATCAGAGTTAACGACAAAAATTGTAGCAAGAGGTTGTCTAAGACTTAGAGCTGATAGTTGCCATTGTAATGGTTTCATTATTAATGGCAGTACAAGTAAGCTGCTTCTGCATCTCATGTTATTGTATGTAAGAGAATACTTTGTTAACTGGTGGAAGGGGATCCATCATCATGACTTGAGCTTTGGTGTTATCATAAACTTCATTTAAGCCCATCAAAAACTTTATCACATAGTTACGTTGGTTTCTATCTACTAGCACTTTCATTTGTCCACAACTACATTCTGAAATAGGGTCATAAACGGATAGCTCATTCCAAATTGTTTTAAGCTTTCCATAGTAAACACTTATAGAGTCATTTTCTTGCTCCAGATCAGCTAACGCCTTCTTCAGCTCATTTATTCTGGGACCATTTTGCTGGGAAAATCTATCCTTAAGTTCTAACCATATTTCATTAGCCTCATCCATGAAGGCAACACTGGATCTGAGTGAAAGGGGATATAGAATTTTGGATCCATGATACTACCATGTCATTGCATCTTTCCCATGGATCTAAGGCATCACTGGTCTGTTCAAGTTTAGGCAGTGTTCCATTGATGAATCCGAGCTTGTTTTTAGCTTGAAGTGCTCGCCGGAGTGCCCTTGACCAGGTAGGATAGTTGTCTGTGTTTAGTAATTCAGTGACCAAGACGGCACCTGGGTTATCTGAGTTTTCCAATTTGTATTGCTTAGAAAGTTCAGCGACAAGAAGATGAGCCGTGTTTTCACTACCAGCAGAGTTCATATCAGCAATGGTTGTCATTGCTCTTATACCCTGTAAGAAATCAAACTGAAATGAAAATAATGAAGGTGATGAAGAACACTGATAATTGGATTGAATCAGTGATTCATTTCATACTCAAAACGTCAATACAAGAGGCCAATATAAAGAATGTACAAGAGGGTAAAAAAGGGAAAGAGTTATCCTAACAAACTATAGAACAAAAAGGAATATTATTCTACCTAACCATGTGCAATCTGTACTAGCTGGCATGACACCTAGATTGATAAGCATGCTGCCTTATGATGTATGTGCATATCTAACTGATAACCAAGTGTATTGCTCATGGTAGAGCTGATAGGTGAGCTGCTGATAAGTGTGCTGATTTCTCTGTTTTAACATATCCTGAATGCAATATTAAATTCAAACAAAGACCAAGCAGGCCTCTTGAAGTCACAAGTTAAAATAATTTTCACAACTATATATTTTTAATGGTGGTTTCATATTTCCCTGTGTGCAAAATGAATTAACAAATTAAACTTGTTTTATGCAAACAATTGTAGAAGCAGTTGGAGACTGATTTTACTATTGAAGTCAATTTCAAGAGATCGACTGTCCTTTCCTTGTGACAAAACTTGTCCCAACTAATTAGTCTGAACACCAACTGAATTTGTTGAGAGTAACATATTTCTTTGTTGAGATTCACTTTTCACTTTTTCTAATGAGTTGTGCTGAATGATTAACTTCTTTACTTCCATGTTAAAACATTTAACCATTCAAATTAATTAATATTAGTCCAACAGGCACTAGCATAAGAATTTCTTTTCAAGTTGTAAACCATTTATTATTTGTTTATTGTGGGTGTGAATTAGAACACATGATCTGAAAAACTAATATATTTAAAAAAAAATTCACAATATCCCTAACTAATATAATTAAAAAAGTCACAACATCCCTACCTAGCACGGGTCCTCGAATCATTTTCTTTATCCATTATATTGGAGTCCACTAGCTCCAGTCCAAAATGGCCTATTTAATTGGAATAATTTAACAAATACCTTAATATAACAAAAAAAGAAAAACTGAAAATTATTGCGTTATTAAATTGAAAAAAATATTGTGTTGTCAAGTAATTAATTCATTTGTTGCTTGATTGTGTATGGAGAAAATGTTCACTGCGGTCTCAATTTCTATTTTGTACATTCTACGTTTCAATTTCTGTGTTAATAATCCCATTTTATTGCAATGAGCTCGTATATGCTGTGCTTGACATATTTGGTGAAAAGACTTGATAATGTTAGTTTTGGATATTATTTAAATGTGTGAAGCGGAGTTAAAATATATTTAATACTCAAAAGTTGGGTTGCTTTTGTTTTTAGATAGAATTTGTGATATGCGGTATTACTTTGGTGATTTTTCTTAAAAGTTGGGACGATTTTGAATTTGATCTATCGCAATCTCAAGAAACTATAGCTGTCTAGAAGTCAAACAAAGCCTGTTGCAGAAATCCACACAATGAGAACAAATTGGAGTTGTTGCAGAAATCCACACAATGAAAACGAATTGAAATTCCAAAAATGCGAACAGACAATGACCATCAATTGGATTTTGAGAGAATTAGGTTTAGGATTATTTCCCATTTCTCGTGTGCTAGCAATTAATTATGACCATCGTCTAAAATCCTAAAACTGGATCATGTATATATAGATCAATGTAAAAACATACTCTTAATAGTCTCAAAGCTAATTAATTTACTTCAGCCCACAATAAAATTAGTCCAACAATGAGTATAAATCTCGGTTTAATCAATCAGATTATTCGCAATGACCTTTTGTTGATATAAACGAGTTATGCTTGAAATCCATCCATTTTATGACTCCACTTCAGCCATGGAATTTGTCTACCAATATGGGATGTGGAAAATAGACTATAATCTCTCACTATTTGGTGAATTTTGTAGCTATCGTACATAGTTTCATATTATTCTCAATACACCTATCCGGTATGACATCATATTATTGACCTTAGAATTGGTAACCTTCAACACCACCAAAGTGTCAGAAATCCTCATAGATGATCTATAGTAACTCGCCCTGGTTCAATCGATCGAAACAATCTACGACCAACGGAATAGGATAACTATTCTTCACAATGATTTTGTTAAATGCTTGATAGGCACAACACATTCTAAGAGAACTATCAGCCTTTTCTGAAATAACACGGGAGCTCCATATGTTGATTTCACGGCACGATAATCCCACTTTCCTACATTTCTCCCAATTGTTTTCGAAGCTCTTCAAGCTCTGGCTGAGACATATGGTACAATGCCCTGGCTAGAGGTTTAACACATGTAATAAGTTCAATCTGAAGATCAATCGCCCTCCTTGGTGGCAATTTCTTTGGTAACTCATGTGACATGATGTTCTCAAATTTCTTAATAAGCCTCCGACAGGTTTTGGAATAGGGCTAGTCGCCTCTTCAATTTTCTCTAATCGAAGAGTGCACAAAAATGAGGGTTCATTCCTTGTGAAGCCCTTACCAAATTACATGGCCGAGATACTCTTCTCGCCCATCTTCCCAACTTGTATAGTAACGGCTCATTGTTTACCACCCATCATCATTAATGAATCCGAATATGACAACACCGCTGTCTTAGTATTCTGAAAAAATATCAATCCCAAAATAAGTTTGAAGCCATCCATCTAAACTGCAGACACGTTTGTCCTTCCCTCAAAAGGACTCGCTTTGAGTAACACATATTTCACTACTCCAGCTATTGATTGAGCAGCAGAGTTATTTACGTTGACTTTTCCATTACCTTTCTCCAGAACAAGTTCGAGTCGCTTCGGTACTTGCGAGGTACTTAAGGATAGCACCAGCATCTACCATAGCTCTTATTGGCTTTCCATTGATCTTCGTATTAATGTACATTAGGTCTTTAGCCCTACAAATGCGAGCTTTTGATTTTTCCATCTTTAAATCTTTCGAGGGAACAGCATCCCTTTTAGTAGCTTGGTGAGATAGTGTATTACACCGATGTGAGAATGTGCTGACTACATCATCATCCTCTTCAGAGTCGATCTTATCATAACAGTTAACTTGTGGGACATCTTGCTTTGTACTCATTCCACCACTTGCTAGGTTACAATATGTATTCACCATTCGTTTCTGAGGACACTCCGCAACCCGATATGGTCCTTAACATAAAAAACACATTAATTTAGGAGTGACATCAGATCTGCCCTCCGTTGCTTTTCCTTTATTCCAGTTGTTACTGTTGCTATCGTTATATGAGGTTTAGTTAAAAACTATTCAAATTAATTATTTTATCTTTTTGTAAAGGTACATGAGGTTTTTATTATTTTATTTTATTTTTATGGTTAATTTGTAATTTTTCTATATGGTTATTTAGGGAATATATGATTGGGCACAAAGTTATTATGGGACATATTTAGGGTTTGTTGTGTGTTTATTTGGGAAATAAAGAGCTAGTTCTAGAGTCATGTAACATGTATATATGGTTACTTAGATTATAAAATACTAGAAATCAGAGTCATGTGACATATAATGCTTGAATAGACACTCTATAATTAATTCTATAAATCGATGGGTATAAACTTTAAGGCACCTAATGCTAGACTAGATAAAATAGACAAATTCAAACAAATACTGTGAGTACTAAATAAATGATTCGAATTTACATTAGAATCATGTGACATATAATGCTTGAATAGATACACTATAGTTAATTCTATGATATAATGGATACAAACTTTTAAGACACCTAATGCTAGACTAGATAAAATAGACAAAATCATTTCAAACAAATCATGTGGTTGTATTATGAATACTCAATAAGTTATTCAAATTTTTACAAATATTTAAGGAAGGTTATGGGCAGTACTACACTTGGGTATGGGCTACACTTCATATATTTAATTCCATTTTGTCTTTTACAATTTTTATCGGTATCACAACTTTAAGTGATCAACTCCTGTTATTAGACTAGCTTTGCATTGCTTGGGCACTGCTTGTCTTCATACGACATGTGAATATTTCTTTAACATGCTTTTATTGCATTGCAAGTCGTATTTTTAATATGCACAAGTAGAATTTCTTAATTTACAAATTTCCTTTTTTTATTTGAAATATGTAATAGTTAACTCTTTTATATACTCTATGAATATTCATGGATATTATGATATCCTAACCGTCCGATATTGATATAGTCTAATTTAATGATCCCACTTGCATAGAATAAGATTCTATAAATAGAGGGAAAATTCTCTTTACCCAATTAAACACAATTCATATGGATGAATGAGTCTTGTAATATTTATTAATATGAGAAATTCGAATGAAAAACACTGGACCTAGGATTCAAAGCTCGTTTGATCAATCAAGGTAAGGTACTTTTGTACAAGTGATTTGTTTCTTTATTTTTTTATGTTCACGCTAATTCGAGTTGATTGGAATTGTGGTGGGATAGTGCAGCGGACTGCCAGAGTGATCGAAGAGATAAAATATTAAGTTCTTTTTTTCTTTAAATCATTAGTCAATTTCATTTGTTCAAAACAGTTATTAATTGGTTATTATGTTTTCATTATAATTTTTTCAATTATGTTTAATTAAAGAATATTATTTCATCGGTTCCGCGAAAATTGAAATTTTGTAACACTCCATTATTTTTGAAATTTTGGGGCGTTATAGTACATTCCTCAAAGTGTAAAGGAAGTTAGATGTTTTGGATTCACGAACCTTGATGTTTTCGCAAAACTTGGTTGCCAAATCTCAAGAATAATATGGATAAGTCACCAAATAATTATGCTTTTGGATCTTTCAAATGATATGAATGTGTTATGCAGTGAAAGCACAAATACATCGCTCGAGCGACTGTTTGGCAAAAGGTGGGCGACAATGTTTCTGTTTCTGCCACTCGAGCCAAGTCATGACGATAGTCTAGCGAAGTTCCGACACCGCGTTTTCTTTGTTTTCAACCTCTAACCCTATCCTAACTCTTCTATACAAAATTGCATTCAAATCCTTGACTTTTTACAACTGTTCAATTAAGACCATTTTGTTCACAAACATGCCAAGTACAACATTGGACCT
This sequence comes from Fraxinus xanthoxyloides, assembly GCA_903798325.1. Taxonomy (NCBI): domain Eukaryota; kingdom Viridiplantae; phylum Streptophyta; class Magnoliopsida; order Lamiales; family Oleaceae; genus Fraxinus; species Fraxinus xanthoxyloides. The sequence continues at coordinate 4,653 of CAIGRL010013146.1, read as the reverse complement.
AACAATCTTCCCATTTGACATTTTATGATATAACCATACAAATAGAGTCAAGGAACTAAAATACATCAAACTAAACTCCCCAATCTATACTACCCAAGTTACTCAAATTATTCTACTTCTTACATTCCTTGGTATATCTGTTTCCTGAGATCAAGAACTCAATATCAAGTGTAAAAACACGTGATACATGAAATAAAAATCATAAACACAAATAAGCGTGATAGTTTGAGACATGACATTAATGTCAATCAAAATATCAACAGAGATATTAGCATCACAAAATATCAAAACTCAAACAGCTATGCACATGCTCCCCCTTACTGCAAACTTTCCATTTTTTATGCAGTAGGCAAATGTATTTATGTCTCTCCCTAACAACCCCTCAGACAAAAAATACAAATGTCAATGCATTCAACTTCAAACACTCTCTCTCCCCCTTTTCATTATAAATGACGAACGGATAAAAAAAACTTTTAACAAGAACGCTTAAAAATGCAATCGTTAGTATGCACAAGTATAATCTATGTGCAGTAAACCTTCCCACATACTCAATTCAAGTTATCATGGAATAAATTGTATAAGTGACCTATCCGTGTAAAATTCACTAATCCTTTGTAAGTAGAATTCCAAACCTTAATTTTGTGAGAAATGACACGCTAAACATCACTGTCAATAAATGCATTCCTTCACTTATGAAAGTAAAACCATTTAAAGGACGGTAAGACCTTTAAATGAAAGCTCATTTTGTATTGATATTTTCTTTTCTCCCCTAACTTTTTGCATATATATTTTTCAATATTTTAAGCTCACATCTTAAGTGCAGACTCCTATTCATTAAGCGACTAAAATGATCCATGTAGCGAGCTCTAGGTCGGTAAACCCAAGTCAGTTGACCATAGACACCAGGCTATAAGAAACCCCGCGATCTTTTTTGCTCGAGTCAAATAGGTTTCGCAGAAGAATATAAGATATTAAACTTTTTATTACCGGGGATAAATTTGATCTTAAGTAAAATAAATAAGGTCAATTCACGTTCAAAGTCACATTACTAACATGTGATTTCCATCCTAAATCTCACACACGTGATAGAGTTTCACTAACAATATCATAGTATGTGTAGTGCAAATGGTACATGAAGATACATATACTAATTACTTCATAAGTAACCTAAATCAGCAATGGAAACTATGTTACAGCTCATCAATTTAGCCCATACATGATCACAACATACAAGTTCAAGAATGTTGTATATCATGCTACATAAAAAATTTCTATCTCCTTCTTAATTTTTTAATTTTCCAAATCTTCGTTTTTTTCTTATTTTAAAACATGAATGTACCAAACACAAAAAAAAAAAAAATGTTAAACGCTAAACACAAATAATAATAATAATAATAATAATAATAATAATAATAATAATAATAATAATAATAATGTGTTTCTACCTAGAAAATAAATAAACAGATGTGATGCATGTATGCATACATCAATGACACACAATGATAAAGTTCAAATATACATCAAAATACCTAATCAGTTAAGTATGCAAACGCTCTTACTTCAAGAGCACCGTGATCTATTTCAAAAAATTTTAGATCACATTTCTTCACCCAAACTTGCCTAGTAACATGAATGTTTTCGGTCATATGTGTCATTAACTTGGTCAATTGACTCACCTTATTAGGAAGAGAGTCAATCTGACCAACACAATCCCGATTCTTATTTCTGTTTTAAGTTACATTTTGTATTTCTGTTCATAAAATGATGACATCTAGGCCTTATGTGTCCTACCTCACCAAAGTGAAAATATGTAGGGATAAATCTAGGACCAATGACATGTGATTGTTGATATCTATTCTTAGGTTGGCGAGTCTTATACTGTCTAGTAGGCCTCAATCTTACATATCCCTTATTCTTAAGGTCGGGGTTAGGCATATATTTGGGCCTGTCAGTGGCAGGGACAAATGTGGTTTTAGAAGTACTAACAATATTTTCCTTAAAACCTAGACTCTCTCATTTTCAATCGATTTGCCAATTCCTAAAATATTGTCTAACTTTTTAGATCCATTGGAGAAGGCAAGCAATTAAGACTTAGAATATTTTAGATCACTCAAAAGGTTCATAACCTGAATTTTTAAGGTCTCTTTCTCAGTGATCAACTTGTTGACTCTCCTAGAGGACTTCTCAAACTAACTGGTGAGGTTCTTAACGTGAATCTCTAAAATTTCATTCCTGGATTTTACTTCACTCAGGATAGAAGTAGATTCCTTAATGTGCGCTACTACCTTCTAATTTTCCACTTCAAGCTCTTTATTCGTCGCACTAAAAGCTTTGTTTTTAGTAAGAATCTTAAAACTCTCCTCATACATCTTATCATAAGTTTCTTGAATATCTTCCACACTCATAGACTCTTTATCAAAATCCTCATCACTATCTAAATTCTCTTCTCTTTCACTTCCCTAGTTAGATCCATTCTTAATTCTAGCAGTAAATGCAATAGATTCTCCACTTTCACGAGTGTATTTCTCACTCTGATTGTTCGAGGTAGACTGGTCATCGGTGAGAGTAGCATTCAAGTGTCTCTTCCAAGTGGATACCCAAGAATCAGCTATTCCTATTTTTTTTCATGTGCTTGTAGTCCAACCTCTCTTAACCTTTAGAAACTTCAGAAGTCCAATTGAGAAAGTACATTCCTCAAAGTGTAAAGGAAGTCAGGTGTTTTGGACTCACGAACCTTGATGTTTTTCCAAAACTTGGTTGCCGGAACTCAAGAATAATATGGATGATTTACCAAATAATTATACTCTTGGAACTCTCAAATGATGTGAATGTGTTATGCAATGAAAGCACAATAAAGCAACCTCCAGTTTTCATGCAAGACCATTTGTATTTATAGTTGGAGGTGTATGATAGTATGTGTCGTGTAAAATTCTCCAAAATCGTGAACAAGGTTTAGCTACATAAATACGTCGCTCGAGCGATGGTGTCGTTAGCTCGAGCGAGGGAGTTGTCGCTTGAGCGATAGCGAGGCAAAAGACGAGCGACAATGTTTCTGTTTTCGTCGGTTGAGTCAAGTCATGGCGATAGTCTAACGATGTTTCAGCGCCGCATTTTCTTTATTTTCAACCTCTAACATTATCCTAACTCATCTATATAAAATTGCATCCAAGTCCTTAACTTTTTAAAATTGTTCAATTAAGATCATTTTATTCACAAACATGCCAATTACAACATTGAACCTAACACAGTCCAACAATTCTGGCCTAGTACAATTTATCTTTTTGCAAAAATAGGTACATGAGATATTTCTTTTATTTTTATTTTTACCATTTTTATGGGTCATTTTTGCGGTTTGCTCTATGCTTATTTAGGGAATAAATCACGGGGCAAAAAGTTATTATGGGTCATTTTTATGGTTTATTATGTGGTTATTTAGAAAATAAGGTACTAGACTCTAGAGTCATGTAACATGTAATAGTTGTGTATGTACTCTATAATTAATTCTATGAAATGATGGATACAAAATTGAAGGCACCTAATGCTACACTAAATAAAATAGATAAATCATTTGAAACAAATCACCTAGTTGTACTATGAGTACTCAATAAGTGATTTGAATTTTTGCTAATATTAGGATAAGAGCTACACGTCATATTTGATTCTCTTTCTGTTTTAGATTACACTTTCGTAGGCGATTCTTCTCGTTAATTTTGTCCTTTACAATTTTTATTGCTTTCATAACTTTAAGTGAATAACTCGTGTTATTATTTGATATATTTTCTGCACCTATTAAATTTCAATTTTCTATTTAAAGGAATTCCACCAACATAGCATGTTCAGCACTTTTAGGTAACTGTATATCATGTTAGTCTAGTGCATGACTTGTAGCTTTAGGATATTCCCATTTAGTCAATTATGCATGAAAGAACCCTAATCCTATTCCAATTATGAAAATCTGGATATTTACATCACATAAAAATAATTAAAGACTACATTAAAGAAGATTAAAATTCCAAGTAAAATAACAAAATTCAAATCAATCAAAAGATTAAGATACTACAGGGATTAAACAGTGATTCATAGCTCAAATTCAAAATCCCAGAGAAATCAATTTGTTTAGCCGTGTCCTTGGAGGAACTTTGTTTTGAGTTCTTATGGCTAGGCAACTTATGACATTATTGCACCATCCTCCTTCCTAAATATCCAAGACAAACACGTTTTACATTTCTTTGACAAAAATCAAGTCACATAGCTGATTTATATTTTAATATGATATAAGCATTCTACATTTTTAAAAAAAAAACTATCCAATAGCTTACGACAAGATGAATAATCTCAATATGAACCAACCAATTGCTAATTCCCATCCTAGATCCTCTATCAAGATGGTAAACTGGTGGAGTCCCATCTAAACAAACTGCAAATACATACATCAGAAGAATATATAATTAACCATTTTTTTAGAAATACATAAAAAACTTAATATTAATTTTCTACATGGTGACGTTTAATGTTTTACCGGCTCCTTTTGCTGTAATATTGTGAAGGAAAGTCCTATCAACCAAAACTGCTTCAATCCTCAATAAAATCAACATATAAAAGAGAACTCGCAACATTCTATACAAATAATGTCAACAAAAGGATTAGAAATTA
>CAIGRL010013129.1:0-11231 GCA_903798325.1 Fraxinus xanthoxyloides | reverse complement strand
TTGGCTAGCTCAAAATTGCTAGGGACAGGAGGTGAGCTTTCAAAACCCGAAATAGTTAAGGTTCAAAATCACATAGCCCGGCAATTAACGCCGCTCAACATGCAGCAATTACACACACACACACATATACCAAAATGATGTTCAATAAACAAGTGATCATGCTTAGAATATAACAAAAGCGTATGTCCACATCCCGGACCAAGAGAATGTACAAAACAACTAAAGTGTGTGTCCATATCCCGGACCAGAAGATGTGCAAAACAACTAGCTGACAAAAACATAATGGAAAGTGCCCAAAAGCTTACAACTAAAGATCGGGTCAGCTCGAGCGAAAGGTCTCCTCACTCCAGCCTCGTGACGTTTGCCCAAATGTCTTGGGCTGGGGGATTTTGCCTTTCTTGCCTTTGCGCTTTGCCAAAAACCTATCAAAGCCTGTGGGATCGATGGAATGATGCCTAACAAAGATCCACTCCTTGGTCAATTTGACGGATGTCGCCATCACCTTCCCCCCCATAAGAGTTCGAAGCCTTAGCAAAGTCAGTAGACAACTTGTAACTCTCTATCGAGGTCTCCAAATCCTTAGCGTAATCTGCAGAGGCCCTATACTTCACCACCTCTTCCTTAGGAGCCCGAGAAGGTGAAGCTCTAATGGGGGAAGGTGATGGCGACGTCTATAGAACGAGACTCCAATCCTCGACCGACTTCCTCGAGGAAGAGAATTTCTTTTTGTAATGGTGAGACTCTTTCTTTTTCTGTTCTACAAAGGTCCTCAACTCCTTCAACTCCGACGTTAAATGACAGTTTAACTCGACGAGTCCAGCCTGAAGAGTCACTACCTATAAAGGACAAGAGATCACAAAATTAGAGCACATAGGAAAAAAAAATTGACAAGCAAAAAAAAGGTACCATTTGAGTATGAACCGATAGAATCCTTTCGATATCATCAGCACTCTAACAAGCAATCGACTGAACACGCCTGAGCGTAACCAAAGACTTAACCGCCTCATCTCCGAATAGCCTCAAAAAGGAGGAAATCTGAAATTTGGTAGAGGGAAACCCTCACTCTCGGGAGCAACATGACTTAGGCTGTTCCCTGCATCCACGGGTGATGGGACTACTTTGACGGGGTCATCCGAAAGTTGAGGAGCCCCCTTGATAGTAGGCTATTGTGCTCCTCCCATCACAGGTCTTCTTCCTCTTCAAAAGGACAAGAGTTAGATCATCGTCGCTCTCATGATCGCACTCTTCCAAGGAGTTCATAGTCTCCTCTAAATTAAAGTTCATGCCTGTATCAATAGAATAAATACCATCAAGCTTACTAAATAACAAGTCAAGAAGTGCAACGAAGAAGAATGAGACATGTAAAATTTTTAACCATCAATAGGGGCAAACCCCTCATCACTCTTCGGTTTCGGTAGGGACCACAGCACCTCGTCCAAGTCAAGGTCCATATTTGTGTGTAAGCAATCGAGTTAATCAAGCTCAACGAATAGAAAACAACACAAGAGATACTCTAAAAAATAATATGTACAATCAACCAGCAACATGTTCTTCATTATCAAAATCGACCCCAGGTCAGGCACGAGGGGTGGAATTTTGGTCAACTTCTGGATTTGTGTTTTCAGAAGGAGGGTAATATCGACCTCACTATTGAAAAGACGGATTATGGGGTGCCTCCAATAGGTGTTAAAAGGAAATTGACCCTCATGAGGGCGAGCAAAGAAAAATTAGGACTTACACCCGCTATTGGAATTCCTAAATTACGGAAGCGCAACGGGACCTGAGCAGTGAAATTAAAAAAGGCATTGTTTTGGGCTAACTCGTGCATCTCGAAAACGCACTTGAAGAGATCAATTGAAAGAGGAATTTTTTACTAAGGCAAACATATAGAAAATAAAGCACTTTCCTCCACACATTGAGATTTATTTGGCTAGGAGTAAGGTAGAACTCATAGCGTTATTTTTGATTTTTTCGTTTTTAGTTACTTAATTTAGTGGATGTCTATCTTGGTTTTTTTGATTAAATTCATGTTTCCTCAGACTATTTAAAGACTCCTTTGTTTCTGAATAAACAAATATCAATTTTGATACGTCCGTTGATTAGTCGACGTGGAGGAGTTGCTTCTTATCGTAAGACATCGACAAAAGGTAGAGGGGCTAGTGATATAATATGTCATTGATAATTAACCGCGCGGATGAATAAGGCCAACACACTCGAAAATACGATTCACGTCTACCACTATGAAGCCATCACCCCGATAAGACTGTTGACCCCTCGGGATGCCGTCGACCCACACGAGGCCCTCTACATTAACGTGTTAGTCTACTATATAAGGCCGTCTACCTCCACCAAACCGTCGACCCCGTAGATTGGTCGACCCTTATGAGACCGCTACCACCACGAAGCTATGCTACGACCCGCATACATATCGCATGAAGTCAACGCCTCACTCAACCATACAAATGACAATGTGCCAGACAAAAACCATCCAACAGCGAACGTGGGTACAACTAATCACTTGAAAAGTGAAAGTCATTCTACCCGAACGTGGGAAGACTTACGTGGGACACGTGACATCAGCAACAGCCAAACGCACGCGTAGCCACAAGTGCATATAAATACCTCTAAGGTGAGAAAGGTTTTTTCTTCTTGAAACCTAAACTGTTGAACATACATTATACTATCTTCCCACTTTTCTAAGCCACCAATTGATTCTCATACCGGAAGTATAACGGGGAGAAAGACCTAACCTCTTTTTACAAGTAGCAACCATTGACCACAGCAGCGGGACCACCGCACTCAGTAAAAAAAACAAGGAGGTTAACAAAGATTTCATGCTTGAACCTGAAATTCTCCAAGAGAAACTGGAGATTGTTTCTTTCTGCAGTGCTAGAAAAGAAACCTTGGAGAACGGATTTATACCAAGTGAGAAAACTGAACCCTTGGAGAGTGAACTTCTCAGGGCTGCTATAGAAAAAATGCTGAAGATTGGTTTTATTCAAAGAATGAATGAAGAGAAATTGGAGATTGCCTCTCCCTTGAGTGTGCAAAAGGAAAACATTGTTAATGTTTCTTCTAATAGCATTAAAGATGTTGGATTCCAGGAACCGAGTCCTACCATAGGTGAAGAGGCTTAAAAATCTAAAGAATTTGAAAATGAAATTAAAAGTTCTATGCAGGCAATGCCAACTGAAACACCTTTGGCATCTTCTAAATCATATCTAGATTTGAACTTGATTACAAACAAGATGGAGTCACAAGAAGTATAGGTTTCTGTTCAAAAGGCATTGTGAATCGAATATCATTTCTCCACAAATTTCTCGAAATTCACAATCTAATCCAGCTTTGTATTTTAGTTCCTTGCAAGGTTCACCTGTAGCACTTTCCAGATTCCAAAGTTCATCCTCATTACTTGGGATTACAGAACTACTGCACGATCAAGTTCGACACCCAGTTATTCTACAATTGCCCATTTCAGCATCTGTTCTAGGTCTATTGAAGCCAACACAACCCAATAGTTTGTGTGTACCTCTGCCACTTGTGGCACTTCCTTCAGGGCAGATTTCTTTCAATTCTGAAATGGTAACAAAAGCTTCCCCTCCTCTTCCTCCTCCTCCACCACCACCACCACCACCACCACCACCACTACTACCACCGCTACAATCTGCTTGTCACACTCGTCTTCATCACAACTATCTCAAACTCTAGTCAAGTGCCTCCGCCGTCATCGTTGCAGCCATCATCGTCGTTGCAGTCGCTAGTACCACGGTCACTGCTTCAATCACAGAGCCACATACACGGCCTACGCAACCACTGCCACTACCACTGCCACCACCAAAATCTTCTCGTCACTCTTCTCCATCAAATCCAAATGATAAATTTAGCGGAGACACTAAAATATCAGAGCGGACTGAACAAAAGTTGCTACTTGATCTTCATTTGCCATTTCCTCTATTTTCTGCCTCCATCTCATCTTCGTTTTCCAACTTAAATCCTATTTCTATACCCTTTCCACCTCCTTCCTCGGAAACAGCTTTGCTGCCCTTTCTTAGGAACCTACTGCCAGCTCCTTCCCTCAACTCCTCCGCCTCCACCTCAAGTCTCGGGAAAAGTTGGTTCTCCCTCTTTTAGGAACTAACTTTCAGCTCTTTTCCCTCATCCTCCTCCTCCTCCCTTATCAGAAACAGAAGCATCTTCCTCTCTTCAGAACCTATCAGCAGCTCCTCCTCGTCCTCCTTCCTTCTTAGCAACAGCTAAATGCTCCTTGCCTAGGAAACAGTCATCACCTCCTTTGCCTTCCCCCCTCCTCCACTTTCTTTCTCAGAGACAGATGGATCTCTCTCCCTCGAAGGAAACCATCATTAGGTCCTATTCCTCCCTCTCTCCCCCTCTTGTCTCCCAAACAAGTGTACCTCCCACTCTGAGGAACACATCATTAGCTCATCCCCATCCACCACCACCACTACCACCTTCATCAAGTCGGTCAACTGTATAGAACTCATCCACTTGTTTCCTTCCTTCACCTCCATTATCCAGGACTTCTTCTTTAACCACCTCTCAATATTCATTCCTGCCCTGAGCTAAAGTTTCAACAATACCTGCTACCCCATCTCCATCTCCACCTCCACCTGGACCAACCATAGCTTCCACAATTAGATCTTCAGCAGCAGCAGCAGCACCTCATCCGCCTCCATGTTCAAGACCAACCATGGTTTCCACCATTAGATCTTCAGCAGCACCTCCTCCACCTCCATGTTCAGGACAAACCACAGTTTCCACCTTTAGATCTTCAGCAACACCAGCTCCTCCTCCTGGTTCCATTCAGAAGGAAGACATTGCGAGGAATTGCCAAAATGTTCCACCTTTTCCACCTCCACCAACTCCACTTTTTAATGGCTTATCAATTGCTGGCAGTGCTTCTTCACAGTATAATTCTGCTACCAATAAGAAAAGCATACCTGCACCTCTGTTTTGTACCAAAGGAAGGTTTCCAACGTGCACGAGTACAAAACTTCAAGCTCAAGGAAGAAAGACATCCCTCAAGCCATATCGCTGGTTGAAGTTAACAAGGGCTATCCAGGGCAGCCTATGGCTGATGCACAAAAAGCAGAGGAGGCTTCAAAGTATGGCATTATATATAACCAAACTATATTTTATTGGTTCATTCTTTTATGAGGACATGCAATTGTGTAATGATAATATCTTCTCTTACGTTATCCATGTTAGAGCTACTGAATTGGACATGTTTGAACTTGAGAGTCTTTTCTCAGCCAGTGCTCCAAATTCAAGTCGTGGACGTGCCAGCGAAAAAACAAGTCGGCTTACCTCGGGGCTCAAATCTGATATTGCTGTTAAAAGTTTTGATGACAGGTCGTGTTTTCTTATCTCACTAATGCTGAAATTGTCTGCGTTTGTCTGTTTCAATCTGGTTCGTGTGGTGGCATTTGAAAGTGTTTAATTTCTTATCATACTCTTCAGAATTTTGTATTTGCTTATTTTCTTCTTGCTAGAGATTTATCTCTCACATCTTAGTGTTGAAGACCAAATTTAAATAAATAAATATGTGCAACTTTTCTCTCAGCCATCCTGTCACAGTCCAAATATTGCGTCTTACCTAATAATTGGCAAAGATCTTCTTTTGAAAATTTCAAGACTTAAAAAGTTACATTTCCTGAGGTTGTATTCTACATGTTACTTAATTCTGTTATCCCTTACTTATCTATGATAATGAACGAATTTTCGCACTATATAAATATTTAAACCTTGTACTTATTGTTAGATTTTGTGACTCAAATTCCATGTAATTCGAAAGTTTGATTCATGGTCGAAGGCTTAATAATCCTGGTTTGGAAGTCCAGTTTGATAAGTGATCAAATTTCATTATGGATCAAGAGTTTGATTGGGAAAAGGAATTTGGGATGGACGAAAAAGTGTTTTGGAAGCATTAGGACGGAGCCGGGGCGCCAGCGACGCAAAAGAAGGCAGCAAGGGGCACCTGCTGTTCGGGAAGAATTTCACCCTATGTTGGTTTTTGACGCGGTTTTGTATTCTACTTCATCCATAACTTAAAGATTTGACTCCTATAAATATTCAACAAGGTGTAGGCTCTTTAGTGACGAAAGAGAGACTCCAAATAACAATTAGATCATTGTTGTATACATTAAAAACTTGAGAGAATTGTTAAAATTTAGATTGAAAGAATCAAAACTTGTAAAGATAATTTTAGTTTCTTCGTATAATAAATTCTCCTACTCTTCCGCATTTGTTGTGTGATTCTTTATTTTCATATTGCCCTTACTTTTTCGTCTTTAATTATTTAGCCGGATTCTCATGAGGAAAACTGCAAGCAACTTTCACTTGAAAAGAAAAAAGCCCTGAAAGAATCAGAGAATCAGAAGACAAAATTGAGTTCCTTTGCTGCAAAAGAGTCGCAAAACAAGTATATTGAGACGAGCGCGGCCAAGATGTCTGAACACTTGATTCAAACAAAATAGTGAAATCAAAAATTTATTCTACAGACTTGATTCTGTCAAACTTACATTCAATCCTGCCCGAGATCTCATTCCAAAACACGTGTTAGCAGGATTTTGACACCAAAATGAATATAATTTTATTTGACTTCACAAAAACAACAGCCTTCAAGAAATGTCAGCAAGGATATGCATTCTTTGTAAAGTTACAGCAACGAGGCAACGATTGCCAAACGGTATGCTGTCTTAGCTTCCACTCTGCAGGTTATGACTGTTCATGAATGCCCACAAATGTACTATGGACGAGCAATAATGTATTTTCACAAAATTGTTAGTTCTCTTTTTCTTCCAATTTATGGTTATATTTCATCATGTCAATTGTCATGGAAAGTGTTTCATTTTGTGTTTGATTATAGTAAAAGATTTACTGAGATCAATGGAGCGTTCTTCTATTATTTCTCTCGCTAAGATGACGGTATTGAAATAATGATCTTTTTGTCTTGCCCCAACCCAAGGAAGGGCATTTGGCGAGTGTTACGATGAAATCCTTCAAGCGTACATGTTCTTTAATAAGTAATAATATGATAAGAAATGTATCGACCCACAGATAATAAGGTTTAATTTAATATATACAACATAATCAAATTCGATCATTTTAACAAAAAAAGATTGATTTTTTTTTTTTAATTATGCTAATTTTATCCAACGAAAGCTAATAAATATGATTTTTAAATCAAGTATGAGTGAATGTATTGGATATGAGATTCAACTCATCGATTTCTAATTCCAATTCCCGAATTGTGTTTATTAATGTAATTCATGCATTTGCGATAGTCAATAATTCGTTTTTATTTATTATTATTTTTTCAAGATATAATAAACCTAAGTTTAACTTGATCCGACCATATTCCTAGTCCGGATTCATATGAAAAACATGTATTTACCTTCACGATTATTTCTATAAATATTATTCATAATATTTATTGTCCATGTGTTTCATACATATCGTTCTACCTATCGTGAATTTTTCAACACTACGAATAAGCATCTTATTGTCATAATGGTATGTAAACATCAAAGCAATGTAAAGATTAATGTTTATGAAATCACAACGCAAGAATTTAACTGAAATTACGTAAGACTTTTATTATTTGTCATGTTTTTTAGATAATCTTAGTTATCATTTTTATTAGAACTAATGAAATTTTGCGAACTTTTTCATTTAAAGTATTGAATTCTAAAATAATAAAAAAATAAAAAAAAATCAAATGAGGCATGGGGCAAGGCGGGGTACGGGGTACCCATTACCCATACCTGCCCCTTCCCTCGACCCGAATACCAGATTAAGCGAGGCGGGACGAGGAGGTGCCCGCAGATATTGAGTTTGTAGAATTTTTTTGTCGTCCTAATTAATATATTAAGAATCACTCTTAAAGAAATATAACGCTATTATAGGACCAAGGGTGGTATTTGAGAAGAATTTATCTTCTTTATTTGTTTTAACCTCTGTTTCGTGGGGATTAAAATTAAGCCCTATTTGAGCCTCATTTTGAGGAAAAGAATATTATTTTATAAAAATGTGTAGTTAAAAAATAAGAATTTTTTTTATTTACATGTAAAATTATTTTACTTAAAAATGTGTGGTTAAAAAATGAATTCAATGGCTAGATTTTTAGTATATTTTGATAGAAGTTGATAAAATGTATAGTTGAAAAGTTGTTGAACTCATAAAGTGTATGATTAAGATTAATTGTTGACTTTTGACTTTAAATTAAAATCTAGATTTTAAATGATACTAAACAAGGGCTTAATCTCTTACGCTGACTGTATTTTGTGGGTTCGACGATAGTCTCTATTTGTGCCCTTTAACTTGTCAAAAATAAGAAAAAATAAAAAATAAATTCTAAAATAGTGCTTTAAATTAACAAAAATAAAAGAATAATTCATGTGCATAATTATGAAATAATCCACGCGTAAATAAAACTAATTGAATCCCCTGAAATAAGAATAATGTTATGGGAGACTTTTGTAATTGGCCTATTGACTTAACCTATTTAAGTATTTTATGTAAAAGTCTATTTTACCCTTAATGAAACGAATTCTCATATATTGCATAATATATCATTCCTCTTTAGAGTAAGTTTTGAATTTGTTCTAAATTTCTCATATTCTGAATTTTAAAATATAAATCCATTCTTTCATTTAATAGATTAGCATAACTTGCGATTTTTTGTTCATATTCTTTTTATAAGTTTATTATATTTTTCAGATAACATATCTATATTTTCTAGTTGAGATCTAATATCTCTTATTTTTTCCAACAATTTTTCTAACAAATTATTTAATCCTTCAATTGTATATCCTCGCATATCAAACTATAATCGTAAACATTTTTAATAGTAATTCAAACATTAGAATGAATAATACTAAAATGAATAATTCAAATATTATCATAAATAACATCAAAATAAATAATATAAAACAATGATATAAACATCATGATAAACAATAAGTCAAATATCATGAATAATCTCTATGATTCTCTAGGATTTTAAGAAAATTCTTTCAAGATTTAACAAGAAATGGTAGTTCTACCTTAATTTTGATCTAGATCTTTATTCTTAAAATCGAGTAACCTTCAAACTCTAAATTTGCAAACTATTCCCTCCAACGGTCTCTTGCCTCATTGAGATTTTTGCTATTTCAACTTCTTTCCCTCACTGTATCGTTTCTAAAGATAAATCTCTAAATGTGGATCAAAGAAAAACTCTCTTGATTGTTAAAATAAGAAAGAAATTTTCTCTTAGATCTATCAAGAATTTATGGGAATGGAAATTTAGAAATTCACCTCTTTATGAAAGGAATGAAATATTATTGATATATTTTGAAATAGATACAATATTGAAATTAAGAACAGAAAACTTTGACTTTCTCACAGATTGAGAGCTCAAATGATTCTCCCTTCATCTTAACCCGAAGGCCTCTATTTATATCACTACATGAGGCTTGATAATTGGCCGCTTACATCATTCCTTACACCATACTCCAATAATGAAGTTTTATTGTTATAAGAGTTTAATCATTACATAATTATGGTTCTATTATTGTCCTTCTTGGTCCTACTTCATATGGAGTTGACAAGATTCTTCTTATAATGGTAGGACATTTTCTATCTTTATCTCCATCCATTATCCTTCTTTATACATTTATCTCCTTTTCATTCTGTCGACAGGTGTGACAGTCTCTTGTCGTGCATTCCTATTGTATTGTTGTGATACTTCCATTAATCTGATGAGTATCGAATTTTTCAATATATTCCTTTAATATAGTTGATTTATTTTTTCCATTATTGGTGAAGGAGTCCATCCTCCATACTGGCATAGGCACGTGAATTTTTTCTCATATAATTTTTTTGCAATATTGTAAAGGACCTTCATTCTTAAGATCCTTCGAGATTTAGTCCATGATTGGGTAATCTTTGGTACATGTTAATTATTTTGGCCAACCTCAATTTGAAAATTTCGGCCAACATATCCGACTGTTATAATATGTTCAGCAGGGTAAAATACCTCCATCAACTTCAGGACTGATTGAATAAAATTTGATGTATACTGATCTTCCTTGAGCAAATTTTGTTATCTCGAATTTAAATATATTATCAAAATTTTCAATTTCCTTCAGATCTTTTCCAGGATATATTAGATCTAGGAATCCATAATCTGCTGCCATTTTGTCCATAAAAGGGTCTATATCTTTGGTAACAATCAATCTCGGGTAAACAAGATCTCCTGATGAAATAAAATAGGAGTCATTTTCTCCCAATTCATAAACAATTTCGGTAAAAGATTTATATTCTTCTTCTTTTGATGACAAAGGGGTTTTATCATCTTCATCTGTTCTAATTTTGATCACCTTTGTATGTTCATCATCATTTTTTATTGTCACATTTCGGGGACTTGGTATATCTCTTTTAATATTGTTAGAACTGGGTTCACTATTGCTTCCATGCTGTGTACCTGTTTATATTCCCTATTTGGTATTTAATAACTCAAATTGTGAAGTAATAATATCAATTCTGTCCCTCAATTCATTAATATATTTGGAATGAGAAACGAAGATTTCTACCAGCAATTTAACATTTTGATGAAGTAGTTCTGCCAGTTGCTCAATTCCTACTTTGATATCTTCAAATTCCCCTTTGAGAAATTTCATTTGCTGTTTGGCATCTATCAATGAGTTTTTGATATCATCAATCTCCAAAATCAATATTCCTGCTCAGGAAATCTGCAAGATAATTGTTAATACCTTTAATATGGATAATATCAAAATTATAAAATGACAAATATACTTGCCATCTGTGCAGTCTCCTATATTGAGGTTCCATTGGAAATTTATTCTTAATTAATCCTGCAACTTGAGAATTGTCAGTGTCAACAATGAATTTCTTAAATGGTAAAAATAATCAAAACTTTTTTATTTTTCTAATAATTGCTAATAATTATTTTTCATGAATAGTATTATTTGTTTATGCTTGGTTAAAAGTTGCACTTGAATATCTACATATTTCATTCAAATCTGTTTTCAATATAGCTGTCCAATATCCACCAGAAGCATTAGTATTGACAATTAAATTACTTTTTTCATCTGCCAGCTTTAATTTTGATAGATTTTTACATTCTTCTTTTAGTGATTTAACTTTTTCTTTATGTTTTTCATTCCATCATCTAGTATTTGTTTTTTTAAGTAAAATTTGTATTTTAT
>CAIGRL010013127.1:0-25283 GCA_903798325.1 Fraxinus xanthoxyloides | reverse complement strand
TAAATTCATTTCTATCTAAAACAAGATAAAGTAGATTTTTTGTTCTTGCTTTTAAAGACAATTTTTTATCATTTTCATTACATTCCTCTCTAAGTTTAGAAATTATTTGATCCGATTTATTATCTTATTTAATAACCTTTTTAGACACATAGGGATCAAATTCAATGACTTCCCAAACATTAAAATCTATTGATTGAACAAAAATCATCATCATAACTTTTCAGTAATTATAATGTGTGCCATCAAAGAAAGGAGAACAATTTATAGAATGCTCTTCAAGATATTGAAAACTGTGGTTAGCAAATACTCAAAATTGTGAATCTTTAAATTTAGAAACAAGCACCAAGTTCTGATACCAATTGATAGGCCAAAAATAACTAACTAAGGGGGATGAATTGGTTTTCAAAACATTTTTGAAAAAATGATTCAAATTTAAGCAAGTTGAGAATGAATAAGTCAATCAAACAAAATGTACAAATACGAAAGCGATAAGTAAGGAAATAGAGAATACAAACGATGTAATTGTGGAGGTTCGATTCCAACCAATGATTTACGTCCTCCGTTACCAAATTCTTCTTCACGAGCAAGGTCTTTTCACTATATTGATCGACTTATTATGTAATGAAAATCCTTACGCGCTACCAGTGACTTACAAACAAGAAGCACATATTCTTATACAATATTGAGTTTTCTGATATCTCAATATGATCCACAAATTTGAAGAGAAAGATGTTTTTCAAGAGTCGATAATCAAAAAAATTTCAAAGTAAATAATATGATGAAGATAAAAGTGTTGCAATGAATGTAAAGTAAAATGGTATTTATAGAGCTTAAAACGTCAAGAGTCTTGAGTAACGAGATGAGCAATCGAACATCCGTATTCTGAACTAGATAATCAAGGTAGTCGTTTAGAACTCAATTCGCCATGTCTAATGGGTTGGCCATGGTCCGTTGGTCAATGAATCGGGCCACTAAAGCCTGCATAGGACCAACTTGTCAACCCTTTAAAATTATAATATTATTTTCAGAGAAATAACACAAAGCAGTGTTCATTCCCTATGGACGACCTTATAGGCCGGACCCTTAAGCCAATGGGTCCAAGGCCACGAGCCTTGTCCATCCTTTGGAAGCTGATAGGATGCCAAGCTAGGTCGGATCAGGTCACCCCATGGACCGAAGCGGGAACAAAACGATCTATTTGAATTTATTTATTTATTTATTTTCGTGTCTAAGCGCACCTAGCACGCACTTTTTTTACGTTTTTTTCTCTTTTTAACACATTTTATGTGTTACAACGCTTTTTTCCTTTAATTATTATATAATTTATAAATTGATTTGAAATTTTAAAATAGTATTAAAATAATAATGCGTTTTCTAAGGCTTCGCCTAGGTCGAAGTTTGGCTTCTACACTTTGCCACGCTTTATCATTTTTAGAACACTATTTTTATGTCATTGAATATCACGTCTATTTTTTCGATTAAATGTTTATTTTCTTGTCTTGACATTAATAAATGGGATCTCGTATCGACCTGGGGATTAAGGAGGCTACTTAAATGATTATATAGTAACATAAGCTTGCCAACTCAATTAATTAATTATAATTTAGTGATGTTATTTGTTTCCTTCATGAGTTGTTCATCAAACTTGGACCTCAAAACATCCATTTAAATTTTTAATCAATACAAAACTCTAAACCTCGACATGAATAAACTAAGTGCACGATAGACAGGTAAGTAGAGATGATCAAATGGAGTTTTTTTTTTCTTTCCTAATCTAAGGGTTATATTTCATTAATTAATTGTCATGAGTCTAGGGTGCATGATAATGACACTTCAATTAAGAACCAATTTCAATTAACACCGTCACTAGTTTACACCTTAGTTGGTAGGTCGGTTGGGGTTTGTATTTGTGTGAAATTTTTGACTAAAGAAAATTTATTCACATTAAATATATCTAGAGATTATATGACAACACGATTGGTAATTAATGATAAGAAATTGTATACATGTAATTGTTTAATTAGTACAAAAAATTTCTCTTAATAGTTATGTTATGTCTATCCTTGTATTTAATAAAGACAACTTCTGGATGTGTTATCTCGACAAAATGCACTTTATAGTTACTAACATTTTTTTATTTAATCATGTTTAGCATATAAAAGTCCTTTTGAATTTTTATTTTTATTTTTAATAATGCTATTCATAGTCAACAACAATAATTATCTTAAGTGACATCTTGTTACCCAGGACATTAATTTTTTATAATTTTGATGTCTCAAATAACAAATTGAGTCTCAAATAATAAGATATCACATAAGATGATTAATGCTGTAATAATAAGATATCCAAATTACCACGTTGAAATATGCACGAGAGTCAGAACGCAGCAATATTTGCTGATAGAACAAGTAGCAACCAAATCTGATTTCGAACAACCAAATCTGATCTACTGTTTTTGCCCTTTCTAATTTAGTCATCTTTCCTATATTTTATTTAAGGAAGTTATTGCGATGCGTCCCTATCAATCAACTATTGAGAATTAACAATTTTATTTTAGTTTAAATAGAGATATACAATATTTATATAGATTCGTCTCAATTTATGATTACTCCATCTTTCACCAATGAGCAATTTATGAAATTTATAGAAGAAAATCGCATATCTATATTCTCTAATCTCTATTTCTCTCTTTCATGATGGTAATTAAGAAGTCCAATGATGGTTCCCTGTTTATAAGACAGATTAGGACAAAATCGAAATTTACGAGGATTCAAATTTTTAAGACAAAATTTACGATGAATCCAATTTCTAAATTGCCGTTAAAGAAATTATGTTCGTGGACTCTAGCTGACACCTCCGGAGGAGGGGTTCATACTCCCCTTATAAACCTCATGGCAACCTCACTACAAAGGTCGATACTGACTCCACGAGATGACAATAATTAAGCTCCATAGTTTAACATCAACTTCTCGGCCTAGACAACTTATAATGATACCAAGTGCGTAAGGATGTCAAAATGTTCTGCTCTATCCTATTTTTGTTTTAAAAGTAGTCGAATTCCTTCGTTAGAGAATCGAGTGAGGATAGAGAACATGTCCAGTCCATCTAATTGTCTGTACTTTTTAAGTATTTTAATCGTCCTATCCATTCCATCTAGTTTTCTATACTTTAAGTGTTTAAATTTAAATGCATAGTTACAAAATGAATAATAAGGAAATAAAAAGTGAAACTGTACCATTTTAATCTTCATAGAGTTGTCCCCTTAAGAGCATATTTGACTTTGCTTTAAAAACCGAGGGAATCAACTTCTTTCAATCCATTTTCACATGATCCTTTGTACTATTGGAAAACTCACACTTATCAAATACTCTAAATTTATGAGTCCAAATTATCGTTTTCACGAGTACTATTATTTAATACTTTTATTTCTAGCTCTAAATGAAGAAAAAAAAAAGAATTTAGTTTGTGATTGATTATCTAAATTATTCTAATTATACTAGTGGTATCTAAATGCACACAATTAATTGAAATTTGGATTTTAAAAGTATGAACATGTATGTTATGACTTACAATTTCGTCTGTGGATCAATTTTAATTCATTAATCAAAATTCATAACTATTGTAGTGTTTTATCGAATTCTTTTAAAACATTCAATTTGCTCATGTCGAGCTTAGATTAATTCTATTTAACTAAGTCAATTTTATAACTCAATGTAAATTCAGATACACCTTAGTTAAACACTTTAAATCTCTAAAAATCCATTAATGACCGTATTAACTAGAAAATGTATCGATACATTTTAATACTAGTTCCCAAATTTTACTATTTGATTTAAACCTATAACTCACCACTCGACTCATTATAGATTCGTAAGATCATTGAATTATTGGCTAAGTAATTCGAAGCATTAAATCCATAAATAGAATCAACACATAAACTACTATAATCTTGAAAATTTAATTAAATGGTCATATATAGAATATATTGTATGTCCTAATTAATGATTTAGCTACTCATACTAAAAATGAAAGAATAATAATATATATAAGTTTAGAATAACTATAAAAGATTCTAGCATGCATGATGTAGAATTTGAATCTAAATAGGAAATCAATAAAAACTTAATTTTTTTTATAGTCAAGTGTACTTTGGTCCTCCACATTAAGTTCTTGTGCATATGTCCTCTTTACTTGCATGACATGTCCTCATATTTAAAACTTGATTATTTTGATCCCCAATTCCTCAAAATTTTATAGTATTAATCCAGTTTCTTCCAAGATTGTCCAATCCAAATTTTACCTACAATTAGTATAATTTAACTTAAATTATGTAGATATTCACTCAATATAGTAATAAATATAAAGAATCGAATCCTAAAAAAACGTATAAAATACACTTATCAACCCTCAGGAGAGGCCGAACCCTGATGAACTAGGCAAGGCGTTGTAGGGATCTCTCATAGAAGATCTCCTATGGTTGATTGATGTGACCAATCACTATAATAGCCACTCAACCAAATCAAATTATCAAGTCTAGTCCTTACATATTGTCCTATGTCATATGGCTACAATTAGGAACATTAAATGCGATTGAACCTAGGATTGACGAATGGCACCTATGATAAGAAGTCTCGACCATTAAGATGAGACTCCATGTCTCTTCATCCAATGGTCAATAATTCTCCTCTTTAATACTTAGTGTCATTTGAAGCTAATGCAATTTTATATACTCAACTATAACTTTGCTATCTGATTATTCCCTCAACACACTACCAGATTGGAACCCTTTTTGTGGTCCATGTCTTTCGCACTTTCCCATTCAAATACTTATTCATAAATAGACTGAATTTACCGTCGAAATGCTCGTGGTTGCCTCCCCCAACATCAAAGAAGGCTCGTGCTCTAACGATTTGTCCAAGTATATGGAAAAGGGCTACATAGACATGAGTGGAATCGAGATCGGTTGACCACCCCATCCATATGAGAATCGAGATCAACATGTACCTCTCCTCATATTAACTTCAAAGTTCCATCTTTTATATCTAAATAGAAATTTATGTTTTAAAAAAACGAATTTGTTTCTCAATAAGATTGAAAAAATTTGTCAATACAAAATAAGAGAATTGATGTGAACCTACGTAGCAATTGTAGCTACAAAACCTACCCAAGATTGATTCAACCCAAGAAACCTAAAAAAAATCAATGTTTTAAGCTTGACTAAAAAATAGTGAATCAAGAAACTAACACAATCGCCAACAATATGTTGACTCCGTGATTACAAGACTCAAGAATTTCACTCGATTTTGTTTGAACGCCACAAGAAATATTCTTGATAAGTTCACAATTAGCTCGATGAAGAACAAGAAGAAAACAATTTGCCTCTCAATTAATCTCTTAATAAATTGTGTCCTTACAATGAATATAATGAGTCGTATATATATAAAACCCATAAAACCTAGCTAGAAACGGAATTAAGCCAAAAAAAAAAAAAACAAAAAAATAAAAAAAAAAAGAGTTTTAAATTAAATAAAAATTCCTATTTATCTGGAACACACACCTACTTAAAACGGACTTAAACTCTAAAAATCACAAAAGATATCACAAAATAGAGTTTTAACTTAAATAATCTTTTTAAGCGAAATTTGAAAATTTTGCGGCCAGAAATCAACTATGCAGCTGCATAGTGTAAATCTATGCGGTCGTATAGATCAATTGAAATCACCTCACTGGGGTTTCGGTAAAGGGGCATGTAGTCGAATACCCTAGACAAGTCCCTTCCAATTTTTCTGTTCATCACTTGAATCAAGTTGCTCCACTTCGTTTCAACTTCTATGCCAATATGAGACTTGTTCATTTACTTGTTGTGATCAATGTTTCGTCCACCGTAGTTTGAGCAACAATCTCATAGCCTCCTTAAATCGCTTTACTTGTAACTAGTCATCGTTCTGCCCTCAACAATCAATGGATCCTTGCTCGGACTTGCCCTCGTATCTTGGATCACATTATCACCTCCCTCTTTGAGAGGATTCGACCTCGAATTTGTACCTACATCAAAGAGAGAAAGATCAGAAACGTTAAAAGTAGCTGAAACATTATACTTACCGGGAATATCTAATTTGTAGGCATTGTCATTGATCTTTTCCAAAACTTGGGATGAACCATCACCCTGTGACTGCAACTTCAACTTTCTTTGTTTTGGAAAATGCTCTTTCCTTAAGTGTGCCCAAACATAATCTTCTAATTCAAATGTAACGCACTTTCATCCCTTATTTGCTTGAGAAGCATAGTGCTCATTTTTCTTTTCAATTTGCAATATTACATTTTCATGGAGTGATTCCACCAAGTTGGCCTTCTTCTTTCTGTCTAAGCTACCCCTTTCATTCATAATTAAAGGAATTAAATCCAAAAGTGTTAGTGGATTAAAATCATATATAATTTCAAAAGGTGAGTAAAAAGTAGTAGAATGTGGGCCCTATTATATGCAAATTCTATAAATGATAAGCACTCTTCCCGACTCTTTAAATGATTATCAACTATATGGCGTAACAATTGTATCATAGTCCTATTAATGACCTCAGTTTGCCCATCCGTTTTGTGGTTGACAAGCTGTAAAAAAAATAGCTTGGTTCTTGACTTATTCCACAAAATCCTCCGAAAGTGACTAAGGAATTTAACATCCCTATCTGATACAATGCTTTTAGGAATTTCATGTAAACGCATTACTTTCTTAAAGAACAGATTCGCAATATTACTGGCATTATCGGTTATATGACATGGAATGAAATAAGCTATCTTACTAAGTATACCTTCCACCACAAATATAAAATCCCTTCATTTCTTAGTCCTAGGAAAAACCAACACAAAATTCATAGATACATCAACCTAAGGTTCACTAGGAATAGGTAATGACATATATAAACCCTGAGGTAGAACCTTAGATTTAGACTTCTTGCAAGTGATGAATATACTACAAATCCGATAAACATCTAATTTCATCTTAGGGTAATAAAAATGTTCACCTAAACATCTATAAGGTCTTCTTAACCCCAAAATGACTCATTAGACCTCCACCATATGCTTCACGAACTAATAATTCTCTCATTTAACATTTAGGAACACATATTTATTTTCTCGGAATAAATACCCAGTATGCTTAAAAAATCTATCAATAGAACCATTATCACATGATTCATATATATTAGAGAAATCTAAATCATTAGCATACATATCCTTAACATATTCAAATCTAAGAATTTGGCATCTAAAGAAGTTAAAAACACGTACCTTCTTGATAAACCATCCTTACCTTGTTTGTACCCAATAACATACGAAAATGTATCAATCAATTACATTCAATTTGCATGTTTCTTGTTTAGCTTACCTTGTTCCATTAAATGCTTCAAGGACTCATGGTTGGTGTAAATCACAAATTTCTTTGGCCATAGGTAGTGCTACCATGTCTCCAAAGCTGGAACAAATGTATACAACTCCTTGTCATGTATAAGCTACCTGAGAGCTGCTCCACTTAACTTTTCATTAAAGTGATTAGCTTTCGTTCCAACATTAAGACAGCTCCAATATCGATTCTTGAGGCATCATATTCAATCTCAAAAGTATTGTTAAAGTTAAGTAATGATAAAACCAGTGCGGTACACAACCTATTAATAGTATTAAAAGCATGTTCTTGTTCAACGCCCAATGAAATCCTACACTTTTCTTTATAATCTCCGTGAGTGGCGTGACAAGTGTGCTAAAGTTTTTAACAAAACTCATGAAAGCTCCTTACCTCAGTTATGCTTTTAGGTTTTGACCACTCCATGATGGCTTTGATTTTCTCATCATCCACTTCAATACCCTTAACACTAACGACTAACCAAGAAAAATAATTTTTTCCATGCAAAATATGCACTTTTTGTGGTTAGCATAAAGTTATTCTTGTTTTAAGACTACACGCATACATCTCAAATGCCCATGTTCATTTAGATCCTTACTATGTACCAAAATAGGCTACTACGAATTTACATATAAATGCACATAAAACATGATTCATTAATCTCATAAATGTGTTAGATGCATTGGTAAGTCCAAATGGCATGACTAACCACTCATACTACTCATTTTTAGTTTTAAAAGCAATTTTTCATTCATCTCATTCCCTCATCCTAATATGATGATAATCATTTTTAAGGTCAATTTTACTAAATATGTATGATCCATGTAATTCATCTAACATAGGAATAGGATAACGATGGGACAATCCTATGAAATACACTGGTGGACATTTGAGGTCTGTTATTGTTCATATTCTGGAGTAAAGTTATCTTCCATTTGGGATAGTTCATTTGTAAGTCAACTGGATGCATAACTTTTGGATACATCCACTCCTATCTCTCCTTCAACAGGGCTAGCTTCCCTCTTTTGCCTATGAGAATGGCCTCTTTATTGCGTACTTTCTCATCCTATTATTGGAAAGTTTCTTGCTGAAGCATGATTTGAGGCATTTGATAGCCTCATTTCCCTTGCATCTGCATAAAGAGTTGATACACGACGGCATTTTGTTGTGCTATGCTTTTAATGTTTGCAGCCATCTCCTCCATTTCCTTTGCAAGATGTACAGTCATCCTACCACATTAACTATGTTGGCAATGGGGTTGACGATGGTTGACATTATTCGAATGAGCTCTTCTCAGAGATCTTCATTGCTCTCCTTGAGCGAGAATCATTATTATTAGAACTCATGATGGACAAAACCTCTTTTCTTCAAAGAGAGGATTTTTGGATTGAATTATAAACCTCAAAGTGCCCCTTTTTAAATGAATTATCACTCAAGATGTTATGCAATACTTTCAAGCAATTTTTCTATGAAACTTCCACTTGTTCTTTTTTTCTACAACGAAATATTTTTTAAAGAGGAAGTTGTTATATTTTTTCAGTAGGCTTTTTTCACTAGGATGCTCGTGTTATAGTGTGGCTTCTCAAACACGGTGTCAATCTGTTGACCTTAAAATTTGTACTGCTAATATGTCCAACAGATCTCAAGACCTCTCATATCCACGTAAGTTTGTTCCTATACACAAGGACAAATCGTTAGACACATGTAGCCTTCTTCAATGGTGGTAGAAGTGGTCTCGTGTACTCTGACAATCAAATCAATTAGAAGTACGAGTATTTGAGTGTAGGAGGTGCTTTAGACGAGAACCTCTAATGTAAACAAGGGGTTCAACTTTAGGAGAGTATACGAGAAATATAGAGAGAGCAAAGTTATATTTTGAAAGTCTAAACTTACATTATCTTTGGAATGGCACAAAATGTGAGCTTTTATAGTAGAAGAGGATGAGTAAGAATTGTTAAATGTGAATGCACGTGGTCTCATCCACACGATCGAGGAATCCTATTATGGTTGTCCACCAATGAGGTGCATTTAATGTTATGAATTTTTTTACCACCCCAAACTTAACACATAGGACTTAAAGTTGACTTGTTAACTTAGTAGGGAAACTATAACAGTGAGTTGTCCCATCAATCATTCATTGACGATTGTGTACAGAAGATCATCTACAGAGGCCCTACCTACCTCAACTAGTCCATGAGGGTTTGGCCTTTTATATGGGGTCGTCTCCAACCAATGAGTTTGACCATTTCATAGGAGTTCGGCCTCCTCATGGGGGTTTGACAAAAAACTGCTATTTAGGCAAAATGATGTGGAATGCGGGCCTAGGTTCGTTTACCATGTAGCTACCATATGACGTACTTGGAGCCTCGCTGGAAGAGGCTTAACAATAGTCCTCAAAATCCATGTATGGATATTCATATAATGGGTGAACTTTTAGCACTAGGACTTTGACGTGAGCTATTTCACATTGGTTGAACTTGTGCTCTCCTAACTTCTTAATTGCAAAAGGATAACACAACACACATACCATATGGAGTTTAAATCTGTTAGAAATGGTGAAATAAAGGGATAAATCTATTTGTACATCGAGGTTGACACCCCGATGTACAGACCCCCCACATCGTGGGGCCTCCCCACGATGTGAGGGGGTCTATACATGACACCCCGGTGTACAAATAGTATATCCCAAATAAAAATCGACACCCCGGTGTATAAATAGAATAGCCCAAATAAAAATTCTAACATGTAACATTTAGATGAAAATGGTTGTTCTCACTAGTTTCTTCTCTTTCAAATTTTTTAACTTGATACTAAAAAGGCTTCAATTTTTCAAACTTTCACGATGGCATGATTATTAATTTCAAACATTTGAAAGTGAGGATTTAAATATCTACCTTGTGATTTTTTAAAATTTGAGTCCCCATACATTGCCGCCGTATTCAACCATTTGAAGATTTAAATTCATGAAAATAAAATAGATTTGCCATCTATAATAGGAGCAGGACTGGTCGTGAAATTTTGATGCCTTGTGCGACATTTTAAATTAGTGTCCCTCTCATGTAATTAAAAAAAAAATATTTCAATAATATTATATCAGTGCAAATTATGATATTTAAATATTGTTTTCAAATGTCGTGAATAAGAAAATTACAAATAAAATTCAAAAGCACCTCCCAAATTTCATCAAAATGCATTTCATCAACAAATAACCATCCAAACCCCTAAACTTTTCGTGCAATTCCATATGAGAAAATCTTGAAATCAGAAAAATCAAATACTATATGTAAACTTTAAAATACAATAAATCATGTAAAAATATTTCTTCGTGCATTTTTAAAAGTAAACTAACTAATTAAACTTTAGTTTCTAGCAAATCTTCTTGAATAGATATCAAAGTTAGGCAATTCAATCGTTTTTATTACATGATTTATTGTAAATAAGATTTTAACTTCAATTTTGAAAAATTTCTTTCAAACAGATGCAACAATAACATTAATAGTCACTAATACTCTATAAGGAAGAAATGTATTCGAAAAGTGATCCAATCTTTTTAAATAAGTCAATATATTAAAAGTTGTCTTCGTTTCTTTTGGTATTTTAAATAGATTAATATATCAAAAATTGTTTTCGTTTCTTTTGGAAAAAGATTTGAAATTTTTTTTAACTCTTGAAGCAAATCTCTATCATCAAGATCACAAAAATTTATATGTCTTAGAACAATGTTAAGATGATCACAACATGCTTTCAAATCAGTATCACCCAATACGTTTAACTTGTCAAAAGAAAATAGAAATCCAAATTCTTTTCATATGAATTGAATTGATCGAACTTTCGTTTAAGTTATCCAATTGTTTGATCTACTATATAAATGAAATAATTGGTTATGAAGGAATTTTTAAGTGATTGTGCGCCCTCTACAGTGGCATTTTCTTCAAAAATATTTTTTCCTGCGAATTACACTTTTTCATCTTTTCCCTTTATCCTTGACATTATTTAAAATATGATACTATTTAAAAATTAAAACTAATTAATTTTATTATTCTTAGCTTTAATATCTTATGCAATTGAATATAATACCAAGTCAAATGCATACAATTAATAGATGAAAATAGTTAAACATGACACTCTGAAATTAGCAATGAAGAAGTATAAACCACCTGAATCATTTTTTTTGTTTTAATAAAAATGTTTTGGTATGATGTGTAATTAGGAATAAGAAATATAATAATATTAAATAAAAATCAATATTTATCTATCTTTTAACTTATTTTTCATAAGCATTGTGTCCTTTAACTTAACAAAATAATTAAAATCTTAAATTAATAACTATTATATATATACACACAAATAAAAAAAAGATTTTAGTGTCGTTACAATGATGAGATCATGTGTGGTCGCTCAACTCGCACATCTTTAGGGCTGCCACTGAATCAAGAATGAAGTTAGGAGGACAATTTTTATTTTTTATACTAGGTTGATATAGCCCCTATTTGGTAGGTCCAAAATCAGATTTTTAATCAATTTTAATAAAAGTTGATAAAATGTGATTAAAGTCAATTGTAGGTTTTATTTTAATCAATAGCATACACGGCATATAAATTTCTTATTTCATAAAAATATATTTTTTAAGTGAAAAAACTAAGTGGGCCAGCCAACTGGGGCAGTATATGTCAACTCCACATACCCACCCCAACCCCCACTCCTATCCTCATCCCACTTCTATATCATAGTGCCCTCATTCTGCAATCGAATGTTCAGTTTTTGCGCCACCGACCTCAGCCACTACACGCACCGCTTTCTTACTCCACAGCTTCGTTCCACCGCTCTCCACCACTAAATACCCTTTTCAATTAATGCCGTAGAGAGAGAGAGAGAGAGAGAGAGAGAGACGAAATGGTGAGAAATTGATACTAACAATGGAGTCTGCTAATAACGTTGTTGCGCCATTTGTTATGAAGACGTATCAAATGGTGAATGATCCAACGACAAATGGAATTATTACATGGGGAAGGGGTAACAATAGTTTTCTTGTTGTAGACCCTTTGGATTTTTCGCAGAGGATTTTACCAGAATACTTCAAGCACAACAATTTCTCAAGCTTTATTCGGCAACTCAATACCTATGTGAGTCAATACTTTGGGAATTATAATACTTTGATATCATTATGTAAGTAATTTTATCATTCGATAATAATTATGAACAAATAAACGAGTACCCTAGTAGACAGTTATTAATTTCAAAATGTTATGCTCTGCCTACTTGCCAATTTCCAGAAATTTAGGGTGTTTTTTGTTTATTCTTTGAATTTTCTCTACGCTGATTATCTTCTGATAAAGCTTCAGAGTGAATTGTATTGGTAGTCTAAATGAATAAATTTGTGAATTCTGCTACTACCTGAATTTTTAGACGAGATAGTTTGAGGTCAGAATTCAAGTTTTGCTGTCATCCACATGAACATTGGCTTTCATGAAAAGTCTTCGAATGGACGAGTTGAAGGCAATTTAAATTAGTCTTCTAAACTCTTAAGAGATAGGTGGTTTAATAGTTTACAGAACAGAAATGGAGAGACCGTCTGCTTTTTCACTTTTACTTTATTTGTGGGACAACACGCTTTGTTCTCTTCCCTATGGGAGATATTTTTTTAATTCAAATATCTATAGTTTTCAGTTGTAGCCACCCCTGACTCGAGATTTATCTGCTGATTCCGTTGATGAAATCAATTTCTTGACTAACATTTTGTTATAAAGATTAATTAGTTTGACTTTTGCAAATGCGTAATGTTTCTGAATTGCAGTTGAATAATTTGTTCAACATAATCCGAACTCTATCGCAGCTTGGAAGGAAAACTGTGCTTTTGAGTATCATTAGTCTCTGTTCTCACTTGAGTTTTGATGCGTCAGGGTTTCAAGAAAGTAGATCCAGACAAGTGGGAGTTCGCAAATGAGTGGTTTCTACGAGGGCAAACTCATTTATTGAAGAATATTTCAAGGAGAAAGCTTTCTAGTCAACACTACGTTTCACATCATAAACATGAAGAAAATGAAGATGAAGAGATATTTAAGGAAATTGCAAAGTTAAAGCAAGAACAAAAGACCTTAGAACAAGAGCTTGAAAGCATGAGTAAAAGGCTAGAAGCTACAGAAAGGAGACCACAACAAATGATGACTTTCTTATACAAAGTTGTCCAAGATCCCGAGATATTACCTCGCATAAATCTCAAAAAGGAAAAACTGAAAAGATTGAGGTGTTGTAATAACGGTGAAAAGAAGAGAAAGCTCCTTACATCTTCAGCGACTTCATCACATTCTTTATCAGAAATGGATTTGTCCAGCTTTTCTGTCAAGACCAAGTACGAGCAAGAAGGTGCTGCACAAGAAAAAATATCAAAAATATTCTCCGTGGATGCAAGCTTGGATGTCGATAAGGGTTATCAGTCTTCTCCTTCACTGGAGGCATCATCCCCCGAGTGGTTGAGCCGAACACCAGTTATTGGTATGCCTGTTATCAAGCAAGAATCTGAGAATTGTGCCAGCATTTCTAGTTCTTCGACAGTAGGTTTGTCTGGTGGGAATGGAGGTTATGTAGTTGCACCACCAGTTGATAGTATTGCTTGGTGTAATGATAGGGGTGGGATGAACACGACTTACCCTGAAGGGATTTTGGATGGGAAGGATGCTAGTCCGCCACTGCCATATCCATTCTCTCTCTTCGGTGGTTGTCTTTAGAGTTAATAGTTATTCTATTTCCCTTTTCTGTGTAATGAAAGTTCCTTGTGTATGTATTCTACATGTACGTTGACATTTCATATGAATTTACTTTTCATAACCTCCTTGTGTAATTTCATTATAAATTACGTTTTTGGTTAGATAGTTACACACTGTTGGTTGGTCGTGCTCGTGTTGTATTTTTATTAAACTTTATTGTAGGAGCAGCGCAATGAAGTACCAGGTGTGGGTGTAGAAATTGATTTAATCTTGAGCCGTAGTTAATGAATTTTTTGTCATCTACCTGTCTATTTTATAAGTGCATATTTGGTATGTAGTATGACACTAGTGTTGGTATTTCTTTCATTAGTTATATGTTACTCTGCAGCATTTGACCATTGTGAACTTGCATCATTAAAATTTGTTTGGATTCCATCAAAAGACGTCATTTCCGACTGTAATAGCAACTTCTTTTCACATGTTTATCCATTCTTTAGGTGCACATTTGTATGTAGTATTAAATCGTAGTGTCTGTGTTACTCTACAACATTTGGCCATTGTGAACTTGCATGTTCATTCAACTTCATTTGGATTCCATCAAATGATGCTTCCAAATGTAATAGCAACAAGTTTTCACACTTGTCCTCCATTCTCTAAGTGCACGTTTGGTATGCAACAGAATTTAATAGAAAGTTGTCTTTGTCCATTCAACTTTTCATTGTTGGCATGCATCTTTGTCCATTCAACTTTGTTAGGATTCCTTCAAAAAGACATCTTTAGTCCATTCAACTTTGTTCGGATTCCTTCAAAAAGACGTTGTCTCGATGTACATAGCAATAACTTTCCATATCTTATAGACTTCCCTTTGTGAAAGAAAAGGATGCTTTACAAAGTTGCAGGAGGGATAGTACAACAAATGAAAAGATTCTTCATTTCCTTAAATAAACAAAATCAAGACATCCTCTAATGAAGGCATCTCAACCTTAACAAGAATCAGGTTCCTTTGTTGAAACACAAGTCTTTACACGTACTTTTATTCTTATTCTTATAGACCATATTCATTAATTCATGATATTTAACAAAAAAGGGTCGTTTTCCACTTTTTCTCAATCAATTTGTTCTACGAAAAATGAACTCAATGATTGATCCAGGAACTTCTGAATTTCCGAGTTTCATGTCCGGACAGGCAAGGATTCTAGTATTTTCACATTGTTCATTTTCACATTTTCCCGATATCAGAAATTTTGTTTGAATACTTCTAGCATCGAGGAATATTTTAATCAGTCTCTATATGTATTCAAGAATCTCATACGACTGCTAATAATGGTCATGCAATCTAGTGCTTCGAAATTTTTTCACAAAGGAATCTATCGGGATCTGAATATATGAATTATTTTTGAGAAAACAGGTCTGGATGGTGATGAGGATTAATCTTGATTGCAATTCTTGTTGCAGAAAAATGAGAAGAGTCCTCCTCAAAATGAAAGGTAACTAAAGTCATGTTAATGAATGATTTCTTTTGATGCCAGTTAATGACTCGAAATCTTTCTGTTGTTCCCATTTCATTGATTGAAGAAATTGAGACGCGCTTGATAGAGAAGCAGGAATGCAGGGTAAGTGTCTGTGGAAGGTTTATTCCAGCAGATGTAGCGATAAAAATAAGTAAAAAGATGAAGCGCAGAGTCGAGATTCTGGAAATTCAAGAATTCAGCAATGTCGATGGACATACAGAACAAATGCCACCACACATTCCAGGCCATAACATTCATAGAATTTTCTGAACTTAGAAGTCCATTTGAGCATATTAAAACTTGTTTTCATATTCCAAGACAGAATGAGAGAAACAGATGCTGATCCATTAGTTTCCAAAATGTAGTTGTAAATTTATTTGATTTTGTGCTTATGAAATGTAAAACTTCTATAAAACTAGAAACTTTAGAACTTGAAAATTTAAATTCCTTTATTGCCAAAATCTTTCATGTCAAATCACCAAAAAAATTAATAATG
The DNA here is from genome assembly GCA_903798325.1 of Fraxinus xanthoxyloides. Taxonomy (NCBI): domain Eukaryota; kingdom Viridiplantae; phylum Streptophyta; class Magnoliopsida; order Lamiales; family Oleaceae; genus Fraxinus; species Fraxinus xanthoxyloides. The sequence goes on along the minus strand of CAIGRL010013127.1, from coordinate 9,179 downwards.
CGGAACATACCTTAATTATTTGAGAATTATTCTTTAATACCGGATCTTGATTCTTAATTATTGACTTTTTTTGGTTCTTAAGTTCTTGATCTTGATTTGACTTCTTGCACCATAATCTTGATTTTGTTCTTCAATTTAATTGCTCTAATCTTTCTTCTTAATTCTTGATTGTAGGTTTTGAATATTCCTTTTCAATATGATTTCTCTTGTATTCTTGCGTTGATGAGATGACACAAATAATGAGAATCACGTATAAATTCGGAACCATAACCCTATATATAGCTTCTATATGTATCGTCAAATACAACTCTAATGGATCTAGTCTTTACATAAATTATCCGGGCCACACATTATTTAGATGTCACAAGCCCAACAATTTAATTCTTTATTACATCACTTTAATTGGGCTCAACTTTAAGATAGTTTTATACACAATTAATTACATATGTAGGCATATATGACAAATTAATAATCTCAACAATTTCTCACTTGGGACACATGTTACATGATGAATGTGTATAACTTTATAACGTCAAGACTTTTGCTATCATAACCAAAAGTGTTTTCAAACAATTTCGTCCATTGATCATATCAATATATGATCAAATCGGTCTTCGTTACATATATCATAGCTAAACCTTCAATGATCAGTATATCAACACAATCAAATGACATAGATATGTATGGATGTGTAACATGGAAATTAGATGCAATGTAATTAAAACATGCTTATTTTCCAACTGAACCTACCTTATTTTTAATGAGATCAACCATAAACTTTAATCAATGTAGAACTGAACTGAATACATTATTTCTAAAATAAATCGAATATCCATTTATCAAAAGATGTGTCTAAAACAGAAAACATCCGAATACAAATCTCACAAAACTGCATATCATCAAAGGATGCAATAATCATATGCTCATGACAAACCTTAAGTGATGGTCCCTTATTAAGCGAATCCGCAATTATGGAGTTTGTCCTAATATATTCGATAGAAACTTGAACACCCTGAATTCTTTTCTTGATAACTAGGAATTTGATGTCTTTAAACTTTGACACATCAAGTTCTTGTTGGAATACAAAATTGTTATTGTCACATAATAACTAAAGTAGTCTTTCAAATCCATCAAAAATATGCAGCATAATGACAATATTTAGCAGCCATATTTTATGATCAAAATTAGAATATCCAATAAGTCTGATTTTCCTGAATGTGATCATGCAATCCTTAGTTCTCTGTAAATACCAAATACCTAATTAGCTGCTTCAAAATCAAAATATTCAATAAGTCTGATTTTCTTGAATGTGATCATGTAATCCTTAGTTTTCTGTAAATACCAAATACCTAGCTGCTTTCCAAGTATCCACCCCAAAGTTTCTTAAATATATGTTCAGCATTCCAACAATGAATTCTATATTCGGATGTGTACAAACATAAACATAATTTAAACTCCCAACTGTTGAAGCAAAGGGAATTTTCTATATTTCCTTCTTTAAGTTTATCCTTGGGACATTAATTGAGACTCAAGCTGTCTCCCTTAGTAATAGGGGTATCGCTTGATTTACATATCTGGATATCAAATCTCTTAAGAACTTTATTGATACAGCTCTTTTGTGATATTCCAAAAATACGCCAAGAACAATCTCGATGTATCTAGTCTTTCATTTCAAATTCCATGACAGAAGTCTCTTAAGGCTATATCATTGCAGGCAAACAGTAGTATGTCATCGACATACAATACTAGAAAAATATGTTTACTCTTAATGAACTTGTGGTATACACAATCATCAACTACATTTACCTCAATACCAAACGAGATAATTATTTGATGAAATTTGTGATATCATTAACGGGAAGCATACTTAAACTCATAGATGGATTTTTTTAATTTGTAAATCATCTGACGTAGCTTTAGATAAAAATGTGTCACACATGCCACAATAGTCCTAAAAGAGTCTTTCATAAAAATCGAAGAGAAAGTCTCTTTAATGTCATTGCCTTCTTTTTGAGTAAAATCATATGCAATAAGACGAGCTTTATATCTCTTTACATCACCCTTCAAATCCCTCTTAGTTTTAAATATTCATTTACAATCATTCGACTTTTCACCTTCAGGTAATGGGAAGAGTTCCCAAACGTCATTATATTTCATGTACTTTATCTCTTTATTCATGGCAGCAATCAATTCTTGAGAATTATTCTTTTGCATGGTTTGATGAAAGTTGATTGATCATATCTTCTTCCATTAATCCAATGTCATCCTTATTTTCTTGGAGAAAGATTATAAAATTATCCAAATTGCCTTTTTTCTTTAATGGATCTTCTTAATGACATTTGTTCTTGAGGTTATTGAGATTGTTCTTCTGAAACAATCTTTTAATTGTGAATGTGGAATTTTGTAATATTGTCTTGATTCGAAATTTCTTCTTAAACAATAGATGGAGCAAGAATTTGTCCTTAGTCCTGATCATTGTCAATTACGACAAAAGAAATATACATATATTCTTTCTCCAAGAAGAAAATTCTTAACCTTATAACCTCATCTCCCCCATTAAACTTTACATCCTCAAGGAATCTAACATTTTTCATTTCGAAAATTGACCTAATAGTGGATTTTTAAAATTTTGTAATTTACAATTGCTTTACATGGAACTTTATTTAGAATTTAAGTTGCAGCCTTTAGTGCTTTAACCTAGGGAGATTTTAGTGTCATATGGGACGATTTCACATTCCTCTAAGAATTTAGAAAAAGGCCTTGGATGTTGTTCTTTTGATCCATCATATCTGAGTATTCACAATACGATAAGATTTGACTTGTTTAATTCTTTTACTGAGTTGATATTCAGCATCAGTATTGTAAGCCTTGAACTTGTCCTGTAATTGGGGTTCCTTAAGAATGACCATAATGAGAAAAATCATCTGACCATAATAATTTACTATTGACCATTCTAAAAAGCTAAAGGGAATGACCTACAAATATCCGTATGAATTAGTTCTAAGACGATCGAAGTTCTATTGGCACCTAATTTCCTTATATTTATTTACTTCCTCTTAATGTAATTAACACAAACATTAAAGTCCGTAGAATCATGAGAATCAAAAATTTCTTTTGACACAAGCTATTCCTTTCTCTTTTAAGAGATGTGACTTGATCGCTTGTGCCATAATGAAGAGGAATTTTTATTGGTTAATTTATGTTTAATACCACTTGAATTCACATGCCATGTTTCTTTATAAGAGAAAATTATATTAAGCAAATATTTCATAACTAGATAAAGAACTGGTACCCACAATATTTGAATTAAGAAAAAGACTAAACTTACTATTTTCAATGGAACAAAAGTAACTGAATTTGTCCAATGTTGAAACAGAAACCAAGTTTCATCTAAAATGATGGTACCGCAAATGTCTCTTTTAAATTCAAATAATAATTAGTCTTTAATGATAACCTAAAGTTCTTATAACCTCAACCTTAATTGATTTGACGTCGCCTTACATAGATGAATCTTTCAGCATCAATTGGCTTTAAGCTGCTCATGCAACCTTGAAAAGTGTAATCCAATTGATGAGGCGTCTATATGATGTACTTCTTTACATTATATTTACCCTTATATTTCAGTCAAACTAAGTTCTCTAAAAGAGTGCTAGTTTCAGTTGCTTTTAGCAAAGCGTTTTTTCAGTTTCTCAAGAAATTCCTTGGCAGTAGTTACATTAGAGCCCTTGAATGTTACTTGACTTCCAAGCTTCATAAACATAAGACTCATGTGGTTTGAATGATCCTGCTAATTCAAATTTCGTTTTATTAACAGAACTCTTATTGTAAGAGTAGTGGGATGTTTAGTCTTTAACGCAACGTATAGATCCATGCTGCCAAGAATGATACAAATGTTCTCTTTCCAACCCTTAAACTTTTGTTCAAGTACATGAATTTAATTGATTGCTTAGTTGATATTGTATAAGTATGTGGATTGACCGAATAGAGAATTTAAACATAAATAACATGTTCACATGGGAATATGTATTGAGCAATCAATAATTTCAAATAATGGTGAACTCCATCACAAGAGATCGAACACAACATTGATATTTAGTCTTTGAACAGAAATAACAACTTGTAAGTGGCGCTCTTAGTGAGTAATCAAATATTGACAATAAATTCAGTCAAACATTAAGTCTATCTTTGGACATACTAAATGTTCACAAAATAAAAAACTTTACAATTGTTACATATTTCTTACCACATGGTGTGTAAATAATTCGGTCAAATATTAACATTCTTTTGGGCCAGTAAATACCACATGAATTATGTAGGCACAACCTTCCTAATATTCCAAATAAATTAATTTAGACAAAAGATGTTAATTTGGTAATTTGTTGCTTCAACTAATCTATTTTAGAAAATTAGTAGTCCGAAAAAAATATTAAGTACCAAGATTTGAAATTGATTGTCCCTTTATATATATATATATATATATATATATATTTGTTGCTAAAAGAAAAAAATTTATACGACTGAATAGGAAAGTTGCAACACTTGGAGGCGCGTGGCTGCCGTTTTGAACCAGAGTTTTTGAAAAATCTCAAAAATTCCAAAATTTTGATACCTAGAGTTTAAAATCCACATTCTAGAATTTTGTAAAAACCAAAATATGAATTTCTACCCAAAAATCTTCTTTTAATCTCAAAGGTTTAACATGAATTGTCTTTGATACCACTTGTTAAAACGTTAAACTTTATAAAATTAGAAACTTTAGAATTTGAAAACTTAAATTCCTTTATTGTCAAGATCCTCCATGTCAAATTACCAAGAAAATTAATAATGTGTAACATATCTTAATTATTTGGGAATGATTCTTTAATACCGATCTTGTTTCAGGATCTTGAACATTGGCTTTTGGCTCTTTTGATTTTTGAGTTCTTGATCTTGATTTTAACTTCTTGCACCATAATCTTGATTGTCTTATTTTTCAATTTAATTGCTCAAAACCTTCTTCTTGATTCTTGATTGTAGATTTGATCTTCCTTTTCAATATACTTTCTCTTGTATTCTTATATTGATGGGATGATATAAAGAATGAGAATCACATATGAATTGGGGACACCATAACCCTATATATAGCTTTCATATATATTTGACTCATCATCAAATAAGACCCTAATGGATCGGTTTCTACACATATAATCCGGTCCACACTTTATTTAGATACTCTAAGCCCAACAATTTAACTCTTTATTAGATCATTTTAATTGAACTCAACTTTAATATGATCTTATACATAATTAATTATTGAAAATTATTCCAAAATAGGTTTTTAAAGATGACAATTCTAAAATTAGATATAAAGTTTACTTAAGCATTAATAAGGTATTCAATCAAAATTAAAATTGTCTTGTCTATCCTCTCATTCTATCTATATTTCTCTTACATCTCTTATAGCAGTAGCTCTCTCTCTCCCTCTTTAATCATCGGAGGCTGTTGTAACCTCACAGCGACAACAACGATGATGTCACCACCACGAGCACTGTAAGCGGCAATGTCGCTGCAAAAGAGCACTGTGGCCGAGGAGGTCGGCAGTGAAGTGATGCTTACATTCTTGTTTTGAAGTGATGTTTACATTCGCAAGTACCAAGCATTTCCCCAAACGATGCTGTAGTTAAGAGGGTTCGAGACTAAATTTCAATTTGTTAAGAAGAGTGTCGCTGCTACTGGATCTGACCCTTTTGCTGCTTCTGTCAGTGTGGCTGATGAAGATTACTTATATGTTTAGGATGTTCATGTACAGCTACGAGCTATGTTGCTCATTTTATACTTCTATGTTGAGTGTTTGGGTGATCCTACGAATTAGGTGTTTGGATGATCTGTAATCTTGTAATCAAATTCTGGTTGTGATGTTGGGTGATTTTGTGAGTTGGATTTTGATTGTGATGTTGAGTGTTTGGGTGATCTGAGATCTTGTGACCTGATTTTGATTATGATGTTGGGTGATTTTATGAATTGGATTGTGATGAAGTGAGGTGGTGTTCTAATAGTGATTGTGGTGGTGGTGGTGGGTTAGGTTGGATTGGATTGAATTGTGGTTGTTTGCGATGTGAAAGTGGTGGTGCAGTTGGTAGTTTTGGTACTGGGTTTGGATAGGGTCGGGTTTGTATAAACAAGGTTTGTGACCAACAAATTGGGTTAATATGTGATCATTTGTGACCAATAAAGTAGAGAATTAGTAACATTGGAGCAATGACCTGTTACATGTGAATTGATATTGTGTCAAATCACATATCAATATTTACAGGTCACAAACCGCTGATTTATGTTCATAGATTATTAATTGGTCAGATTTTATAGTTCACAGGTTACAAGTCAAACGTCATATTTTACAAGTCACAAATATTTACATGTTCATAGATCATAGTTCACATTTCAATATTGATTGGTAACAGATTATAATTCACAGTTCAATAGTAATGGGTCATAGTTACAGGTCACGTGTTGTAATGTATATATTATAATATGTTCATAGATCATGGGTTATAATTCACTGGTCAATATTAATGGGTCATAGTTTACAAGTCACATGTCATAATGTATATGTTATATTATGTTCACAGATCACGGGTTATAATTCACATGTCAATATTAATGGGTCATAGTTCACATGTTATAATTCATAAGTCATATGTCACCATTCACAAGTCGCGCTCATATTGTATAGGTCACTTATTAGAGTTCAAAGGTCAATATTAATTGATCACGTGCTATAATTCACAGGTAACAGGTCACGATTCATATGTAACATATCAATGTCTACATGTCACATATTATAGTTCACTAGCCATTGGAACAATATCATAGGGAACTGATCAATGTAAATTCAAAAGAATTGGTCACATGTCATTGATCTATCTGAATTGGTCACAAATTCAATTATTCAGATTTAGACAATGAGAATTGAAGTCATTTGATTTGGTGAGTACTCTGTAAATTACACCATTTTTCAATTTAAAAAATAAATCAATTACACTAGCCGTTATATTTCTCCATCTCTCTACTATTTTAATCTGGTGATGCTCGATCTCTGCTAAGCGATGATCAATTTGCTATTGAAAAAGATTCTCAGTCTCCAGCTATCTCTATAGATTCTATCTTTCTTTTGACGAAGTTATTTGGATTCCGACTGGTGGATACCTATGGGACGGATGTTGATGAATGTGGTCCCCATTGGAGAGAGATTGTAATTATTTTATATTTCTTTATTTCTTTATATAATAGAATTTGATTAGCGCCTAAGTTTTGGAAAATATAGCTTATTCTTTTTAAAATGAACTGGTATATACTTAATCCCTGATATATATGATTTTTTTTCCAATTAATTGAATATATAGGCCCACTCAAAAGCTACATTATAGAAATAGATCGATCCCATTACATAATGCATTCAGTTTTTGCATTTGTGTAATGAAATTGTTCGATAGTTGCCCAAAAATATATGTGTTTATACATTAAGAATTAACTATTCCAAGTAACAAGTTAATCATAACAATAGAATTAAAAGTTTCATTAAATACTCGTGAAGTGGAATTTAATTGGAGAGGAAGAAAGATGACCGATTGCATGCTCTTTTGTTTTTACGTGAAGATACCTTACTAAGATCAAAGGAATGCTTGAATAAGAAATCAAGCTGATCAAGTTTATGGCTACTAAAAGAGACGATTCACTTCAATCGATTATTGTCGATTAAATGGTAAAAATAACTTATATTGGAGTATCATGATGAGGAATTTTCTAAAGAGAAAAANAAGTGGAATTTAATTGGAGAGGAAGAAAGATGACCGATTGCATGCTCTTTTGTTTTTACGTGAAGATACCTTACTAAGATCAAAGGAAAGCTTGAATAAGAAATCAAGCTGATCAAGTTTATGGCTACTAAAAGAGACGATTCACTTCAGTCTGTGACAGTGAGGTTGGATGGAAAGAATCATTCATATTGGAGTTACATGATAAAAAAAATTTTTAAGGGTAAAAAGATGTGGGGATACGTTAGTGGAACTTCTGTGAAACCTAGGGATGTTGATTAGGGTTATGCTGCTTTGATAGATGCTTAGGAAGCAAAAAATGGAAAAATGATTACTTGAATTAATAATTCTATTGAGCATAGTATGAGACATCAAAAGAGGTTTGGAATCATCTACAAAAGTTATTCACTAAGTCAAATTTTGTAAATCAATATCAATTGGAGAATTACGTACAAGCTATTCAGTAGAAGAATATGAGTATTAAGGAATTTTATTATGCTATGACAGGTCTTTGGGATCAATTGACTATTACAGAGTCAGCAAAATTAAAGGCATGTGGTGCCTATATTTCTCGTAGAGAGCAGCAACGATTGGTACAGTTTTTAACGGCACTTCACAATGATTTTGAAAGACTTAGAGGTTCAATTTTGCATCGATCTCCACTTCCTTCTGTTGACTCCGTTGTCAATGAGTTATTGGTTAAAGAAATACGTCTTAAGTCTTATTCTAAAAAAGGGAATTCTTTCTACTTTTAATCCTTCTGTGTAAGCAGTGTCTTCTAAGTCACTCTCTAATAACAGAATAAGCCTTACATAAGGGTTGTCTTCGACGAGTGCAGTTTCTGTAAGTAGAAAGGTAATTGAAAGGCTTAGTGTCTTAAGTTAAGACAACGAAATCAATCACAGTAGCAATCTTAAGCTTGGAAACCTGGCAACCGTCACAATCTAATGCTCATAGACCACATCAGGATTATAAACCACCACAGTTTAATACTACAGTAGTGGTTTCATCAGGTCCTTTCACTGATCCTAGTACTCTGGCAGAACAATTTCAGAAGTTTCTCTCCTTACAACCTCAAGCTACGTCTCCTTCTTCTTCCGTAGGTCAGTTGCCTCATAGTTCTTTAGGTATGTCACATTCTTTATGGGTCTTAGATTCTGGTACTTCACATAAAGTCTCCAGATTCTTCATCTTTTGCTTATGTGTCTCTTCATCTTCTATTTCCATCATGACTGCTGATGGCACTTCTATGCCTTTAGCAGGTGTTGGTTCTGTTGTCAGACCTCACTTGTCTCTTCTTAATATTTATCATATTCCGAAACTCACATTAAATCTAGCTTCTCTTGGTCAGTTATGTGATTCTAGTAATTTAGTCACATTTTCCTT
>CAIGRL010013051.1:0-10890 GCA_903798325.1 Fraxinus xanthoxyloides | reverse complement strand
AATTTTAAAATATTAATAATCATATTACAAGTTTAAATATGCATATTCATTCTACACAATCATACACACCAAAACCTTAATTATTTCATACTCTCCATTTTCTGTCTTCTCTCTCTATCTCACACTCTCTAGCCATTCGACGCCACCACTATCGCTAGCACCACCCTTTGCGCGACTCGAAGTGGAACCTCTACGACAATGTTGCTGCTGTTATTCCTCTCCTCTCCCTCCCCTTCTCCATTTTCTATCTGGCTGACATAACACCACACCAGCGTCGCGTGAAGTAGCTTGTGATCGTTGCTCAGCCGCTTTGATGTGGTTTCTTCTATGGTGATTTTTCGACATGTTTTGCTGCAATTTTTAAGGTGGTGGTACAAGAGGTTCTGTGGTGGTGGTGGTGGTGGTGGTGGTGGTGGCAGCGACAAGTTTGTAGATTTTTTGGTGCGGTGGTTGTTGGGAATGGTGTGAATGGAGATAGAGCATATGATGGTTGGGTGGTGTACTATGGGTGGTGCGATGATGGTATGCTGTGGGTGGTGCGATGGTTGTATGTTGTGGTGGTATGGTGGTATGGTGAGGGGTAGATCGCGCCTCTAACAACCTGGATGGTAGTTGTAGCAATGTAGATCATGGATGCAGTGATGATTTTTTTATTTTTTTGGTGGTGGTGGAGGTGGGTGGCAGTGGTGATGGTGATGTTGACTACGATATTTGAAACGATGGTTTTGCTGTTGAGAGGTGGAGGTGGTGGTGGTAGTGGTGGTTCGGCGAGGTAGTTTTCGCTACTGGCAGTGGTAAGGTGGTGGTCACTATTATTGGCGTAGTCACAAATGATTTGGACCTAAAAATTTGTTAATTTGTGATCAATAATTTGATAAATTGTAACTTAAATATAATTCGTGGTCAATTAATTTGATGTTTTGTGATCATGAAATAAGTTGCAACTTATAAAATTTGTGATTTGTGAACAATAAATAATAGGTGACTATTAATTTGATAAATTTGTGGTTGTTAAATAATTTGTGATCAATAAATTTTTTAATTGTGATCGAGAATTTATTTGTAACCAATTATTTTGATAATTTGTGATCAAATTGTATAAATTTATGACCTTATATTTCATTTATAAAATATATTTTTAATTAACTATTTAAGAAATAAAATTTATCAAATATCTAATTTTTGAAATTTTAAACCTTTGACCTTAATTTTGAAATGAGTTATATTTAAATTCTTATTTATGAATTTTTCTCTTGGCATAATTTCCTTCTTTCGAAAAAAACTCATTGGGCTGGAGCTGGATATCCGGCTGAAACACTAAAATCCCTATACCAATACAATACGATGTACCCGTTGCAATTAAGAAAATAGTGAAGCTAAAACCTTTCTTCTCCAACAAAAACTCAGCAAATTTCGACGGCGGGCCTACCGGTGATCAGCGATCAGAGACCGGCCATAGGTAATCAGTTTTTCTTTTCTTTTTTATTTTCTCATTAGAAATCTATCATTAATCGTCCAGTTTCAAAATCAAAGGTCACATGAATGCAATATATATCGTACTTCCTAATTGTTTGTCTGATTGTCTGTTTTTACATTGTCCAAAGACGAAAGCGTCCGAGATGTTCGTGGATATCTTCAACTGCTTTAACTGTTTTGAATTTTACATTCAATTGAAAAGTTATAATATGTATTCTTTTTTGATAAATACGTAAAACAAATTTCATAATTTGAACTTAGAAGTAATACATTTTCAATCGCTGCAGATTCGTTGTTCAGTTAGCACGAGATGTCTGAGGAAACTCCTGTCAGGGAGCACATGATTAAAATGATTGTGCTCTTCAGGAAATTGGAGACCTTAGGGACTAAGATTGATGCGGATTTCCAGGTCGATATGGTTCTTGAGACACTACCAGATTCTTTCAATCCATTCAAGATTAGTTATCTTATGAAAAAGAGGGCTATGTCACTTCCACAACTGATGAATGAGCTTCATATGGCAGAAGGGCTACTCAAACCCGCTATGAGGGTTCAAGTGCAATCTCAGGGTAGCGTCGGAAAGAAGGATGGGAAGCTGAGAGGAAAATGTTTCCATTGTGGTGAGAAAGGGCATCGGAAGAGGAACTGCGTGGGATGGTGGCTAAAAAGAACAAGGTATGTCTTACACTACTGTATGTCTGTACCATATTTAGTGCTAGCCTAGTATATAGACTCGTCTTTGATTCGTATATGTAATTTGTTACAGGGGTTCTAGGAGATCAGAAAACTCAATGAAGGGGAAAATTAACTGACTTTAGCTTCAAGTTCAAGAATTCAGGGATCTGCATTATTTAGTTAGAATTTAATAACAGCAGGACTTTAGAGATTGCCTTTATGTGCTTGAATGTAGAAGAAATTTATTTCAGTTTCTGCATCGAATACAGATGGATATACTGTTTCTTGGTAAAGGATGGTGTATTGGCTCGCAATTTTGATGCAATTCCTGTGAAGTCGTGATGTGCTTGATTTGAGAAGATTGAATTTAAGATTGTGTCCTTTTCGAAACCAAAAATACAGAGTACTCGTGAGATTTGGTTATGACGTCTCTTTTAGATCATACTAATCTTGATAGGATCCCAAGACTGATTAAGGGTGGGTCTTTAAGTTTATTAGACGTTTAGCTGTGAAACTTGTTTACAAAATAAGATGAGAAAAGTCCTGGTAAAAGATGTAGAAATAACGAGCCTCTAGAATTTGTATACGTGGATGTGTGTGGACATTTTAATGTTCAACCGTGATGTGAGTTCAAATGTTTTATCACTTTCTTTGATGATTACTCTACGTATGGGATTACAAACTTGATGCATAGAAATTCTGATACCTTTGATAAGTTTAAGGGATATAAAACGAAGAGAGAATTGGACTGGAAAACGCATCAAGGCACTTCAATCAAATTGCAGTGGAGAAAACCTGTCATGAATGTTTGTTTCTTCCCTTAAAGAGACTTGAATTGTATGCCAATTGAGTTCCCCTATATATCTCCGGAGCAAAGTGGAGCAGCGAAAAAAGAAATCGAACATTGATGGATATGGTGAGATTAATGATGAAATACCGACCTCTTACTTAGGATTATGCCTTATAGACTGTAGTTTATCTACCGTATTTGATTTCTTCTGCCGTGCCAAACTCACGTACCAAGTTGTAGACATGTTTTGACTGACTTTATGACATGTTGGTACTTGGGATGTACAACTCATATTAAGGGGAATGTGGATAAATTGGACTCTTCAGTAGAAGTTTGTCGGTTTCTAGGCTATCTAAAGTTTATAAGAGGTTTTTTTTTTTTTTTATTTGTTAATCTCCAAGACAAGGAGATTTGTTACCACAGTGTAAAGTTCTTAGAATAGGATTATATATAGAAATAATGGAGTATGAGAAGGAAGCACTCATATTCTGATGCTTCTATTTTTCCTTCAAACCCTGTCGTAGAGGATTTCGAAACAAACTGAAAGGTTAATGTTTTTGGTGGAGTTTTTTTCGAGTCAATTAAACGAGTGCTCACTGAACTTGTACGTAGATTACTTGCTCACTAAACTTTAAATGGTTACTCAATACTCACTGAAGTATTCATTTCTTTAGTCAATGTTCATCATAGCTAATTACATGTATACAGCTAGACAAATATGTCTACATGGCAAATAAAAAAATGACGTGGCACATGAATAATATCCACCTCTTATTATTTGCAGTAGTTTCTTTCCCCATTTGTAGTTGAAAACGGGGATTCACCACGAAGCTGCTCCTCAATTTTTCTCCAAATTTGTCATCGAAACACCCAACAACAAAAATCCTCAGCTACAGAAGTACTACTCTTATCCAGGAGAGGAAGATGATTTGGGAAAGAAAGGTGATTTGAGAATGGAGCTGTTCAAAAATTTGGAGAAGGTTAATGAAATTTTTTACACAAAAAAAATGTACTAGAGGTGGATATGATTCACATGCCACGTCATTTTTTTTTATTATTCACAATGTAGACATATTTGTCCAAATGTATACATGAAATTAGTTATGATGAACATTAAGTAAAGTAATGAATATTTCAGTGAGTATTGAGTAATCATTTAAAGTTTAGTGAGCAAGTATAAGTTCAATGAACACTCATTTAATTAACTGGTTTTTTCCGAAGAACATCAAACAAATTGTACTAATTATCAAGAAAGGTGATTTGTGACTCGTTAATCCCTAGAGGTCCAAAAAAAAAAAAAAAAAGGAAGGAACGAATTCCTCTCTTCGCTCTGTCTCTGCTCGGAGGAAGTGCGGGACATTTTTGGGATATCACAGCGTGCATTGAGAATTGTAAGCATAACTTGATATCCGTTTTCAAAGAAAATACTTCACTGTCTCTATTAGAGCTCAAAAGGTGAATAAATTTACACACTCAAGAGAGGGGCTTCTCTGAGATCTCATTGGAAAGACTCTAGTAGATGCGTACTATACAATTGTCTTAATCTCGATTTCAATCACAATCAATCTCTATCTTAATTTTAAAAATTACTCCTACTCACTCAGGTCAGAACCACTATTAGAGGTGAGCACGGACAATGAGAGGTGAGCAGGGGCGGCCACCCAATATAAGGGAAAAAAAAAATTCGACAGATTCAACATGGGCGACCATGGTGCTCGCCTGGTGTTGGATCCTACGGTGATCAAAACATATGCTAGCTACCTGGATGGAGACTACATTTAGATTGCCTGTTATCCGTTCAAAAGTTTCGATTTTATCAACGAAGTATCCTGCCAAATCTTTCTAACTTAGATGTGTAGGGCAGGTGGGCAACAACCTCAAACTCGGGACGAATTCCACCATATGTGCATCATTATCGAATGAATAGTACAAATTTGGAAATATTGTTACGTAAGGGGTGAAATTTTGATACGAAAGCCCGAGTTGGAATTATTACAATTTTCCTACCCTTTGTTATTTCACATCAGCCATAAGTTGTACAGAAATAACAGCGCACATGCAAAGCAATACCGTTATTGACATGTTTTGTACGGTGAACTGGACAATACAAATCAGTATTAAAGAAAAAAAAATGTTAGAAGTATTCTCCATTATCGATGACTTCCAGACAAAAGTTGCTATCCCCATACAACTGTATCAGTTATCAATGTTCACGCTGGCGGACCGGGGTCCTAAGGGCTCGTGCCCTCAACTTTTCAGATTTTATTTTTTTTCAGTCATGTTTGATATCAATTGAAATTGAAATTTTAATCTCAATTAAACTTAACAATTATTTGTAATAACATATTTCAACGAATTCATAACTACTTAATTTTTATCAAAATTTATGTCATGTCTGGGAGCGCTAATCTTGCCAAACAAATTGCTTTTTAAATAGCTGGTAGCAGTCATTCTTGACTTCTTGTTTCACATGTGGGACCCAATGATGGAAAGAAACGGTCAATTTTTGGATTAAAATCTGCTTAATAGTGCTCCTAGACAAGCACTAAGAAATTGATTTTAATCTCCATCAAACAGGAGCAATGACAAAATCACAATAAATTTAAATTTCAATAATATGCTAATTTTAAAAAATTTCCGATGATTTTATGCTAATTGAATCTACAAATTGTTCATGTCATCTCAAAGCTTATTTTGAGAAATACTTATGGGCACATCGAAAAGTCCAAACAAATGTTTAAAATAATTAAAAATACGTTAAACGTAAATCTTAAAGAAAGACATCTAACTCGCATTTTTTTTTTAAAAAAAGTCCAATTATTTCATTAAAATTTATTATTTTTTGCAATACAAATTTCTCAATGTAACTTCCATCATTTTATGGAATATGACATTAAAAATTTTCGAAATTTTACATCCGAAAAAGTTATATCCCATGTAAATTNAAACAGGAGCAATGACAAAATCACAATAAATTTAAATTTCAATAATATGCTAATTTTAAAAAATTTCCGATGATTTTATGCTAATTGAATCTACAAATTGTTCATGTCATCTCAAAGCTTATTTTGAGAAATACTTACGGGCACATCGAAAAGTCCAAACAAATGTTTAAAATAATTAAAAATACGTTAAACGTAAATCTTAAAGAAAGACATCTAACTCGCATTTTTTTTTTAAAAAAAGTCCAATTATTTCATTAAAATTTATTATTTTTTGCAATACAAATTTCTCAATGTAATTTTCATCATTTTATGGAATAGGACATCAAAAAATTTCAAAATTTTACATCAAAAAAAGTCATATCCTATGTAAATTTTCGAATTCAAAATTACATGGGTATGATTTTTTTGAATATAAATTTTCAATTGTAAAACTTCTTCCAACTTCTTTGCAAGTTCGATTGTGCCCCCTAAATTTAAAATTTTGCATTCGCCCGTGAATGTTCGTGGAATCTCACCGCTGATTTTTTTATTTTTTTTTAATAAAACTAGACAATTTCTAATGCCAAATATATAAGAACTGGGGCTCTTTTATCTTTTCTTTTTTTAATGCAGGCAGTAATAACTTTCATTTCTTCAATATATCATACTTAGAATTCTAATTCATTTAAGAAAAATTAGGAAACCAAAAGAGTAGAAAGTAGAAAAAGATGAAAGCTATTTTAAGGTATTATTTGCAACTTTTACAAAAGGTCAACCATATAGTGCTGCAGCAAGTCCCCAGAGTTCGTCCCAAGATTAGAATGTAACATAAATTGCTCAAATGGAAGAGAAAGTGAAGCATGAAACCTTTCCCAAGGGATTTCACAGAAAGGCCAGATAGTTCTGGCAATCAAAGACAAACCAACTTGGTTGCTCTCAATCCTATGTAACGAGAGGGGGCATTACAACAGAAGCTACATGGAAAATGGAGATGAAGGGGGGTCGAATGCAGGTCTTCAATCAGCCAAAGAATCAATGTGAAGATATCATACCACTCAAATTGATGATGTATAATTGGGGAAATGGAGCATCAATTTATCTAAAGTTTCAGGTAAAAATTTCCTTGCAAACAAGTAACATGGTCGTTGCTTTCCATTCCACAAGCAAGGCCTAACCTGAATTTCCTTCTGAAGAACAAAGAAATAAATTCACTAAAGAATACTGAGATTACACCAACTTCTACTAAATATAGTTTTCCGAAAACATACTAACCGTTTCATCACTTGTAACATGCACACTATCTGTAATAGACTGCAAAAACACAAGTTCAGTTTCGTTAGCCACCTCAAAATTATATTAGATACAGAACCTACAGATATGTGCTCTGCGCAATTTTATATTTCCAAGCCATAATAGCAGATTGCAATCGGATGTGCATGACTCATTTGAAGCACAAATATAAGGATGGATAAGGATGGATTCAATGCAATTGACATAAAAGTTCAGAAAGAGGAGAGGCATACTGTAATATTGCTCATCAGCTCATAGGTAACATCCTGCGCTTGATATGATTTGGGATGCCATTTCCCTTCTGACCAATCAACGTGTGTTACTGACCAATTTGCAATTCCATCTGGATCGAGCATCTGAAAAGGTGGGGGAAATCTATTCCCTTTAAAATTATCCTAAAGGCGGGAAGATGTCTTAAATTCCAAAAAGATGTATAATATTCTCACGTGGAAAAAAGTGGGCAAATAGTGCTCATCAGAATAGCAATTGCGTCCATTCTCCATGCCTGGCTGTTTAGTCAAAATGCAGATGTCACCAATGGTTTGATGAAATAAGGAACTTCAAATTTCAATTAAGTATCAAGACTACTAGCAAAGAACTTTGAACCACTAATGGGGTAACTGGAGAATCAGAGATTGAAATTTTGGAGAACCAATTTTAGGTTAAATCTTGTAATAGGAAATAACAGAACCACCCTGCTATAAGCATGTAATGCTTTGGGTATGATCCAAAGAAACAATCATGATGTCTAACAAGATAATTAAATCAATTTCTCCTCTTGCAACTGAACCAAAGGGTGCACTGCTGCAACTTGCATAAAGTAGGAGAGGTGTGGAGGGAAGGAGGTATAAAGGGTTTGACCTTTGTAAATTAATATATCTCCGTGTTGCTATGCAAAGCATGATTTGATAATTAGAATATTGAAAGAAAGATACAAATTAAAACAACTATAGAAAGGAAATGTAAAGGTCTATGTGATGTAGTCGTGGGCTTCTTCATGAATAAACAAATAACAATATAAATGGACAAAAGAATTATAACCTTGCGAAATTATCTTCACCTCCCTCTAGCCTTATTCTACCCCTCAGACCAGATTGATAACCACCTGATCTCTAAGCTCAAAATATATAATAACAATAACCATTATAAATTCAGTCCCAGTAATACTGAGAATAGCTGGTAATCCTCAAGCCCACCATGCTAAAAAATGTGTAATCTATAAGTGCCTACGGAGCATTGAGTTGAGAACATTTGATATTCAAATAAAACTATAAACGCATTATAACTTTTTTGGCATGTGACGAAATAATAGATTTAGCCCTTGTTTGGTGCTCCTTAAAATCTTACTAAAAATCTGAGTCAAATTCCATAATTAATTTTAATCACACATTTCATGTGATCCACAACTTTCCAACCACACATTTCATCAACTTTTATCAAAATCCACTAAAAATATGATTTTTAGCTACGCTAAACAGGGGCTTACTTAAAAACACAGCAAATCTGAGGCATAAACTCTACCCTTAAACCACACTTCATGCATGAAAACAAAAATCAAATCAAATCAAAATCAAACAGGCCTACAATAAATGAAAATAGGAGGCAAAGCGCTTTTTAAAAAAATAACAACATTAAACTTTCAATATAATGAAGAAACTTACAGAATGAAAAAAACAAAGAAATATTATTCAACAAATTATGTTCACCTTGCAATAATCCTTGAATTTTGTATAGTATAGATTATCAGCCATAATTATAATAGCATGCTGCCGCTTCATTGTGAACCACTGCAATATTCAAAGTTAAAATCCTATCATAAAGAAAGTCAAATTGAATGCAAGCAATATGTAGTTTGCCACTACCCAGCACATGGGAACTATGAACGATTACAATCCGAGTAAAAGAAGTAAACATGGCTTTATCAGCTCCTAAACACAGAGGATAGAATAGACAATAAATGATTTTCTTCCCCAGAAAAGGTTAGAAAGTTGATGTGCTTATATACCAGTTGGAAACCAGTAAAACAAGATTTTTCCTTTTTTTATTTGATTCAAGATAAATTTGGCAATGCAAATTCATTACGTCAAGAATAAGTCCAGTAATTAACAACATAGCTGTTAACTACTTTTTATTCATTTTTTTCATTTTCAGAAGTTTGACAGCCAATCTATAAAATTTTCTACAGATTCAGACATTCAGCGAACTCGTAACAAAATATGAAACCGTACCTGGGAACCCTTTCGAAAGTCTTTCTTCTCAACTTCAGGTAACATGTGTTCAGAATACCTGGCACTTCCATGTGGACCAGGATCTTCAAAGCTGCAAAAGCAAGCGGATACAAATTGTACAGTTCTCAAACTTTTAACAGTTTAAGTGCTTAGAGTGTGTTTGGAAGGGCTTTTCCAAAGCCTAAAAGAAATTTCTAAAGGTCAAAATCTATCTGTTTAAAATATTTGATTGTTTGGCAAAAGTCATAAAGTGTTTTTTGACCAAAAATTATCTTAAAAAATCTGTTTACAGAAGCCCAAATTTGAGATTCTCTAAAAAGTTCTAATTGAGCTTTTACTGGAAACTGTAATTTACATTAATGAAGCTATAAAATCAACAAAATACACATTAATATTATATACAAAAAAACTTGCTGACTTCTAACCCAATTAAATAAATGTAAGTTTATACTTAAGTACTTTTTGGATTCACAACAAAAAAGTCAATGGTTTTAAAAAAAGCTTTATGGCCAAAAGCTCTACTTCTAGAAACGCTACTCACAACAGTAGTTCCGAACGGACCCATCTTGTGTCTAACTATCATGGATTTTGTATGGTTTTATTGAAGCTTTGTATGAATGTTAATAGCTTTTATTTTAATTTTATTTTTATCAATTTCAATCATATAAAATGTGATCAGATGCAATCAATGGATGCTCTTTTAAGGTTGACAGATCCTGAAAAGACCATAAGAGCTTTGGTCTATGCCAAGCCTTTTAGGGACATTTGCAAAATAAATGTCAGGAATGAAAACCTTCAAGATGTCTAATTGCAATTATCTTTGTTTACTCCCCAAGTTATAGTTAAATCATATCCTCCTATCATGCTTTCAGTTGTTTTATCCATTTTAACTATCATAGTGCTCTTGCATACTGGATCTCAATTTTTATGCAGTGCAAAGACCTATATTAAGATCGTGCATTGTGTTAATAAAAGAAATATTGACCTGGGAGGTCAAGTCCAACTCCTCCAACCAATTAAACTGCTATTTTTCAATGTTAAGATTAAGAATGTGACATCTGGAGTTCTGAGATCTGAGAACTATCAACTTTACATATTAAGTTAGATTGGAAGTTAATATAAGTAGGTAATAAACAAAATGACTCTTTTCAACTGTACCCTTAATAAGCTACACTTTTTGAAACTGGCACCTCAAAAGCTACATTTGATCGATAAACCTTGTTCAGGATACAACCAAGTCCTTGTTTGTCGTGCATTTTAGTGTCTTGAGTTCTTTTGGTACTTATTTTCTCTCGCCATATGTACGTGAGTGGCTTGTGTTGTCTGACAAACTGAATTTTGCGTGTTTTTACTTGCTCTTAAGTCTAATAACTGTAAGAATCTTTTTTCTTTTCTTATTTCAGCTGTATTTCAACCCTGCAACAGTGAAAATGTTGAGCAATCTAAAGGTATATTGCTTACTTTGCAGCTTGTTAAGCTATTGGATTTTTATTTTTATTTTTTGGTG
>CAIGRL010013024.1:0-10496 GCA_903798325.1 Fraxinus xanthoxyloides | reverse complement strand
TCTATTCTGCCCGGCGTCAATATGTGAGGAGACTTCAAAAACCACATACAAAAGTATGCGCTTGATCATGGAACAATTCTAAACCTCTATTTTCATTCTAATTATCCATTCTTAACCATCTTAGAAATTAATGGTCGTTTTACTTTCCTTTTTCCAAAAGAGGCTAACCTGCTGCTTTGGTAATTAGTAGACCTTTATGCAATTGGCGTATTGATAAATGTCCCAAGCGTGCTAAGATTCCTATCAATTTGCAATAGACATTTAAAAAGAATGTACAAGTTCATATTGAAATGGCAACAACTATTTGGCAGCATAGAGTGGCAAAGCAAACTCTAAAAGACGAGCATGTTTTTGCAACACTGGGAAGTTTCAGGAAAGTTATTTCTAAAGGAGTCGAGATTAAAATTTCAAAAGAATACTACTGTGGAATTCATTATTCCAGTGAACAAATTGATAGAGAATCGGAAGCCTTCCATCACAACAGAACAATCATGTAATTCGTGAATCATGTAGATCAAGCCAATGTCCCTAAAGAACTTTTCTACCCAGATACATCAAAATGGTATAGTACAAATGTATGCCCTGAAAACCACATTAAAGACGTCTGTAAATGCATAATCAGTTTCGCTGATCAATATTCTTGGGATTTTGACAACCCAATATACAGAGTACACTTGTAAAGTTATCCCAAACCACAAAAGTATGTGCTGAGGTTAAATATCCATGTAGACGACACTTCCGATGATGAGACAGATGATGACTGAATTCAACCTTCTTGGTGGGGGTGAGAGAATTTATTTGAATTAAACTAAAGCAATTATTGTTAAATTATTTGAATTGAAACTTAATTTTGCATGTATTTTGTTTGTTAGGTACATCTCGATGATCAACGATGGAATTTGGAAAAAGGAGCAGGAAATTGGCTAAAGTGGAATTAATACAATGTTTGGGGAGTAAATCGCAAAGTTCTAATAGTTGATTCAGATGTAGTATCGATGATTGGAGAGATGTTAGAGTCAATCAAATGAATTTGAAAGATTGAGGATCAAGAAGATACGAAAAGGGACCAAAATGACTAGAGAATGAAATTTAGGGACCAAATTGCAACAAATAAAGCTTTACTGTAGGGGCGCAAGCGCACATGCTTTTCTTCTTGCACGTGTGACACCCTAGTGTCCATTTACCGAGAGAAAACCTAATGGGCAGCACAGTGGAACAAGTGGCACATAGGGGGATTATTTCTGGTCCTAAACAACCCTATTGATTCGTTTGATCCAAATTCTTATGGAGACAACATTCAACTTACTATTTAATCTACAAGGGACAGCCAGAAAGAGAAAGTACATATCAAAACCCTATTTAAGGAGGCTAGCACAAGATTCAAATGCAATTATCTCTAAAGATTGAAGATTCAAAATCCAGTTTGAAGATTAATGAAGAAAAAAAATGATTTTTCACTTTTCAATAATTGTTTTTCATTGCAGGTGATTTTTTTCAAATCCTTTTGTGTAATTAACATAACAACATGCTAGACTAATTCTTTTCATGTACTAGATGAGGGTGAAACATTTTATTATTTATTTTTAATTTAAGACAAGTAGTTAGTTAAATTCTTACTTTTCTTGATTAACCTTGCATGCATAATTTTATTAATTAATTGCTTGATCACCAATTAAATATATAGTTACTTGTTATAGTGTTGGGAGGCTCACAATAGGTGTAGAACAATGCTTGATTAACATGCGTGCAATAGATATTTGGAATAATGTTTATCATGTCTGCAATGATAGCCTAAGAATAGCTAATCAAGAAGAGGGTGAATTGGTTTTTAAATTTTTTTCAAATATTTAATCTATAATTAGGCACATAATAATTAAGAGATTAATTTAAATAATAAACACGAATATGAAAACAATAAGTAAAGAGGTAAAGATAGTGCAAATGATATAATTATGGGGGTTCGATCCAACGCAATGATCTACGTCCTCCGTAACCAAGCTCGCTAGTACAAGCAATGGCAATTTCACTTTATTGATTGACTTGTGATGCAATCCAACCATTTACAAAGTTTTCGGTGACTTACAAATAAGAAGCATCGAATCCTTATACAACATTGTGCTTTACGAGAACTCAACACGACCCACAAGTTTAAAGAAAATTGACTTTACAAATTGAAACTTCTCTTTTAATAAATGATATGATCACAATTGAGTATCAAGAGAGAAATAGACTAATACCTTAATAAATAGCAATGAGTAAAGCTCAAGTATTAGGTATGAAAACTTTGATGTGTAGAATGATTTTTAAAA
Source organism: Fraxinus xanthoxyloides (assembly GCA_903798325.1). NCBI lineage: Eukaryota > Viridiplantae > Streptophyta > Magnoliopsida > Lamiales > Oleaceae > Fraxinus > Fraxinus xanthoxyloides. The sequence continues at coordinate 8,187 of CAIGRL010013024.1, read as the reverse complement.
ATTAATTTGAACAAATTTTTTTTAAAGCTAAAATGATTCGATAATAATAAATGATATGAGAAATCAATACAATTTTGTTTAAAAGAATCTCACTTGAATGCTCTTTTTGTTGTGTGGTTGAATGTAAAGTGATGTAGTGTTTATAGCGATCAAAACACAAAAAGTTTTGGCCAACCGGATGACCCCCACATGATGTTTGCTACTGAACCGGACTATTAAAACTAATCATTGTGTGTCAGAAATTGGAACGGTTAGAATTTTGACCATTGTGGCTACTGGACATCCGCTAGAGCAGAAAAATTTCGCTTTCTGTTTTCTTGATTATTTTACTAAGTGTAATCTTGAGGCACATATTCACTTATCCTTTTAAAATAAGTTTCATTGGTAAATGATTTAAAAATCAAGTATAGATTTTTTTCAAATCGAAAATAATTTTTATGCGAGCGTTTTTGTGAAAAGTTTATCCCGTGCATAAAAGTTTATCTTACGAGCTTGTAGTGATTCATTGATAAGAATTAAAACATTTTGCCTTTACATATGTACTCAAAGCATCTAAGACTAATATCTTCAAAGAATGCTTGATTCGTCAGGGATGCTTTGATTGATTTGACGTGATTGCTTGGCTTTCATCTCGATTTACTTTGATCGTAAGTTGTTAATCTTTTGGTAGCAATCTTATTGTCTTCAATTGATCAATTTTGCTACAAAGACTTAAATTTAATTGTCAGAAATAAAAGTAATTTGTTTGTTATAATCAAAACACGAGGTCAACCATATGTCAACAATTTCTCCCTTTTTTATTATGACAAACAAGATGATTTGTAGAATTGGATTGATCAATTGATATCAATTTATCATGCAATTCACATTTTCATTGTCTTTTACAAATTGATAAACATATATTCAAAGTATATAGATGAGTTTCCCTATTTTCCCTTTTTTCATATACTCTAAACATATTATTGTAAAATCGAATCATGCGTAATAATCTCACTCGCATTTCCCCTTTTGGCATAGACAAAAAAGTCTAAGACAAAACGTGGACCATAATAACTACAACATAGATCATAAAAGAAATAACCATAGATAATGATGTCCAAAAACAACAAAATAAGCTAAACATAAAGATTGTAGGTAGAAACATAGACATAATCTAAAATAGCCACAAAATTGGGGACTAAAGCTCTGGAGAAGAAGGAAAATGTGTATAGAAGTGAGCGTAGAAGGCATTCTGCTAGGCTTGCATTTTTGCCCGTTGTGCTTGAATAGCATCCTGTTGAGCTCATAAGGCGGCCTCCTGAACCAACAAATCCTGAAGCATCCCACCAAGGCCATCAACTGAAGATGTAAGATAATCAATACGATCATTGAGAAGATTATGGTGATCCTCGGTAAATGTGAAACCACCAGTTAAAGAACGAGGAACATTAGAGGTAGAAACATCGTAAGAAGGGTGTGGAACTTGCGGTACATCATCAACAATGTCATCTTCATCACCTTCAAAAGTTAGTGTTGATGGACCCAATGTGGGGTTGAATCCTTTTGGGTGTGCCACACATTGACCATGTTTTTTTTTACTATTTTCATTCGTTTAAGGGTTTAAATGTTGAGAGTGTTGGTAGGATGAAGTTTAACAAATGTCTCATCGTGTAGTGTAATGTCTGTTTAAAAATTTCTGTAAGAAACATTCCGTAAGGCAAAGCTTTAAGATGTCGAGTGGAATTCACAAGTTTCATGAGACCTAATAGTTGGAAAATCTAGTTTTCGTCCAACAAGAAAAGAATTGAGGATAAAAAGATCAAAAACGTTTATCTCGTTTCGATGACCCTTTCGAGGAAGAATGACACGTGCAATGATATTTTGTAAAACTTTACAAGGGAGAGTTAGTTGAATTGCATTAGGTTTTGTGATGTTTTCAAAATTCTTTCCAGTTACTTGACGAAATGCCTCGAAAGGGTCATATCCTTCAAAAGTGGGATGAGTTTTATGAAAAAAATTTGAATATAATACGACTCAAGCTCAAGAATATCACGAATGAGAGTTTTGCTGACGGTGATATGAACATTTTTTAGTAAACATGAAATCTCATCCAAGCGAGGAGTAATAACCATATTTTGATTAAATTCTTTCATAAGGTGAGGATATGCATGCTCTTCTAGTACTTTTACGATCGATTGTGCATCCGACATCCGAATAGGTAAGTAGATCAATGTGAGTGCCCTTGGGATACCAAAGCCCTAAAGTTCTAGTGCCATTAAGATATCTAAAGATTCTTTTCACGGCCTTAAGATGAGATTCTTTAGTATTTGATTAAAATTTAGACATAGACACACACTAAGCATAATATAGGGTCTACTTGCGGTTAAGTAAAGAAGGAATCCGATCATACCTCAATATTTTGTTATATCAATGGACGTACCTTGATTGTCATTGTCCAATTTTATGGATGTGCTCATATGGGTGTTCATTGACTTCAAATCATCCATGTCAAACCTCTTGAGCATGTCTAATATGTATTTACTTTGATTGATGAAAAGTCCATCACAAGTTTGCTTGATTTCGAGATCGAGAAAGAATTTAAGTTCTCCCATCATGCTCATTTCAAATTCCATGCTTGTTCACTTAGAAACTCTTCACAAATATTAGTAGCACTAACTATAATATCATCGACATAAATTTAAACAATGATCAAATCGTTCTTTTGAGTTTTAATAAAAAGAGTGGTATTCACTTTTCCTATTGAAAAATCATTTGAAATTAAAAAAATTCTTAATCGTTCGTACCAAACCCGATGAGCTTGTTTTAGACCGTAGAGAGCTTTTCGAAATTTGAAAACATAGTCCGAATGTTTGTACTTTTTAAAATCATGTGGTTGTTCAACAAACACCTTTTTCTTGAATAAAGTCATTAAGAAAAGCACTTTTGACATCCATTTGATAAACAATAAATTTTTTATGACAAGCAAATCCAAAAAGCATGTGAATAGATTCTAATCTAGCCACCACTGTAAATGTTTCTTCAAAATCGACGCCTTCTTCTATTACCTTGGACTACTAATTTAGCCTTGTTATGCACAATTATTCCGTTTTCATCATGTTTGTTTCTAAATGCCAATTTAGTACCGATGACGATTTGATCATTTGGTCTAACAACTAAATCTCGAACATAGTTTCGTTCAAATTGATTTAGTTCTTCTTGCATAGGTAGAATCCAAAGTTCATCAAACTCGACCTCTTTGAAGTTTTTCAATTCAATTTGTGAAATGAATACACAACTACTTAAATGATTTTTAGTAGAGGCTCTAGTAGTAATACATTTTGATAGATCACCAATGATTAGTTCTTTAGGATGAGAAGGAACCAACCTTCATTCTTTTGGTAGAGGTAAGTCATTTTGGATTTCAGTTGGCTCTTCTTCGCTTTGTCAAACATTTTATCCTTCTTAATGTTTATCTTGCGGATTTTCCTTGTAATGATCTTAAATAGTCATTTGTTCGAATGGAATTTCCAACCCTACACCAAAATTAATACCTTCTCGCGATCAAGAAAGTTTCATCGAAAGTGACTTGCATGGATTCTTCAACGGCTAGAGTTCTTTTGTTGAAAACTCTATAGGCTTTACTAGTCGATGAATATTCTAAAAAAATTTCAATTTTGAAATTTGAATCAAATTTTTCCAAATTTTCTTTTGTATTCAAGATAAAGCATTTCCATCCAAAGACTTTGAAATAATCGATATTGAAAATTCTATTTTTCCAAAGTTCATATGAGGTTTTGATTTTCTTTCGACTAATTAACAATCTATTAACAATATAAGAAGCGGTGTCAATAGCTTCGGCCTAAAAATATTTTGGCATGCTATTTTCATTTAGCATGGTCCTAACCATTTCTTGAAATATGCAATTCTTCTTTTCTACTACATTATTTTGTTGAGGAGTTTTAGAAGTAGAGAAATTATGTTCATATCCATTTTTATTACAAAACTTATCAAATTCTCCACCGTGATCACTTCAAAGGGTTGTAAATGGAGTATCCTTTTTTCATTTTCAACCTTTTTGCAAAAAGTGCTTAAATGTTTTTAGAGCTTCATCTTTGAGAGTTAAGAAAAGAACCCAAGTAAATATAGAGAAATCATCAACATTGACGAAAGCATAGTGTTTTCCACCTAAACTAGCTGTTCTCGATGGTCTAAAAAGATTAATGTTAAGTAATTGAAGTGGTTTTGTAGTAGATGAGTGTAATTTCGGTTTGAATGAACTTTTTACTTGATATGCATCGTAAATTGTCTTTTTCAAACTTATCATTTGGTTAACCTTTGACAAAACTATTTTTGGAGATTTTTGAAAGAAGATCCATACCAACAAACCTAATCTCCTATGTCATAGCTAAATATCTTCTTTCAAACTCACTAAACATTTTTCATCATTTTCAAAATCGATATTTATGATATAAACATCTTTGTTTCAGCTTCCTATAGACAATACCTATTTAGATGTAGCATTCTTAATGAGACATTTAGAATAATAGAATTTAATATGATTGCCTTTATCACATAATCGACTAGTACTAAGTAAATTGTGTTTGAGGTTATCTACCAACGGAAGGGGAGAGATGATTACAATGTTTTCAGTTCCGATTATTTTTCCCTTATCATTATTTTTCCGCCCTTCTTTTTGAAGTTCAATAGTAAAGTTCTATCTCTGGTCATGTGCTTTGAACACCCGCTATCCAAGAATCATTTGCTCGTCATCTTCTTTAGTACCTACAATAATAATTCAACTTTCGATTTTTGGTACCCACACAAGATTGGGTCCTTGATAGTTAATAGTTGTGTATCCTTGAGTCCACTTACTTTTACTTTCAAAGTGTAGCTTCTTTTTTGTTAGACAATTGTAGTCAATATGTACATCCTTGTTGCAAAAGTTACAAGTAGTTTTTGAGGAAATTGTATTTGAGGCTTTATAAAATAAATTTTGAGAGATTTTTGTTTCAAAAATAGTTTATATGCAATGCCTCCTTTATCAAAAACACATTTTTTATCACCAAATATTAAATCAAAATCCTTCTTCCCTTGAGTGAATTTAAAAAAAAAAATTTGTCAAATCTTTAACATTTTCTTTCAAATAACAATTTTCTTTATACAATGAATCATAATCAACATTTTCCTTTTTAGTTTCTAAAATTTTCTCCATTTCATTTTTTAATAATTTAAATTTCTTTTTAAGAATAGAATGATCAAGAGCGATTTTTTCAAATTCTTCTAATAGTTCATCATAAAAAGAAGATAAATCATCATATGAGTATTTTTCAATAGATTTTACATCATCATCGATTGTCATGAAGCACATGTTGGCGATCTCTTTTTGACTTTCATTTTCGTCACAATCATCATTGTCGCTTTCATCTCATGTTGTTTGAAGTGCCTTTTTATTGAAATTTCTCTTTTTATTTGGACACTCAGTTCTCTTGTGATTGGGTTTGTCACAATCATAACAAACAATTTTCTTGCTTCTTTCTTCGCTCTTTTCTTCTTTCCTTTGAAACTTTCAATTCGTTCGAAAGCCTCCCCATTTTTTGTCCAGAAACACAAGATCATCATGCTCTTCATCACTTATATGTTCACTTGTAGTACCTTCTTCAATTGCCGATTTGAGAGCGATTTGACGCCTAGGAGGGTCTTTTGATTATTTCTTGCTTTTTCTCGTCTTCTCCTTGGTTTCGGCATTATTGAGCTCGTCAAAGTCCCATAGATCTCCTTCAAAGGATAAGAGTTGATATTTTTGGTGTTCTCTATCAACATCCTTAACGAGCTCCAATCTCTCGAAAGCGACCTAAGCATTTTACTTACAAACTCACCGTAAGTAAATTTACGATCAAAGCCCTTGAGGCCATTAACAATGTCGGTGAAGCGAGTAATCATATCAACAATACATTCGTCTTATCTCATGAAAAAATTTCAAATTCTTTGGCCAAGAGATTAATCTTGATTTCTTTTACCTTATTCATGCCGACATGAGTGACTTCTAAAGCATGTCATATATCATATGCGGAGTCACATGTACTAATACGATTAAACTCATTTTTATTTAAGGCACAATAAAGTAGGTTGTTGGCTCTAGTATTCAATGAGAATTTTCTTTTTTCATCTTCATCATATTCCTCTCTAGGTTTAGGAATAAAATGATTGGGTTTTCCATCAATTTTAATAATCTTGGTGGGCACAAAAGGACCATACTCAATGAATTCCCAAATATTATAATCTATTGATTGAATGTAAATTCATTTTAGCTTTCCAATAATTATAATGTGTGCCATCAAAGAAGGGAGGTCAATTTTTGGAATGCCCCTCGAGATTTTGAAGGTTGTTGTGGTTAGTCATTGCTCTAGATTGTAAAATCTTAATTTTAAAATGATCACCTTACTATGATACCAATTGATAGCCCAAGAATAGCACCAAGAGAAGGGTGAATTGATTTTTAAATTTTTTTTATAATATTCAATTTATAATCAAGCACGTAATAACTAGATAAATTAATTCAAATAATAAGCAAAAATATGAAAACAATAAGTAAAGAGGGATAGAGAGTGCAAACGGTATAAGAATAGAGGTTTAATCCAACACATTGATCTATGTCCTCCGTTACCAAGCTCTCCAACACGAGTAAGGCCAATTTCATTATATTGATTAACTTGTTGTGCAATTCAGCCATTTACAAAGCTTTCGGTGACTTTCAAATAAGGAGCACCGATCTTTATAAGACGTTGAGCTTTACGGAACTCAACAAGACCTACAAGTTTAAAGAAAATTGACTTTACAAATTGAAAATTTTCTCTTAATTAATGATATGATCACAAATAAGTATCAAGAGAGAAATATGCTAATACCATAATAAATAGCAATGAATGAAATTCAAGTGTTAGGTATGAAAATTTTTGATGTATAGAATGATTTTTAAAAGTTAATTAGATCAAAAGTTTTTTAAAGCTAAAATGATTTGATAATAATAAATGATATGAGAAATCAATACAATTTTTGATTAAAAGAATCTCACTTGAATGCTCTTTTTATTGTGTGGTTGAATGTAAAGTGATATAGTATTATAGCGGTCAAAACATAAAAATTTCTGGTCAACGGGATGACCTCCACCTAACGTCCGCTGAATCGGATGACTGAAACTAGCCGTTGTGCATCAGAAATCAGAACGACTAGAATTTTAGTTGTTGGGGCCACCGGATGTCTGCTAGAACAGAAATATTTCCGACTTTCTCTTTTTTGATTATTTTAGCAAGTGTAAATTTTGAGGTACATATTTACCTATCTTTTCAAAATAAGTGTCATTGGTAAACGATTTAAAAATCAAGTGAAGATTTTTGTAACATCGAAAATAATTTTTTGCTAACATTTTTGTTAAAAGTTTATCTCGTGCATAAAAATTTATCTTACGAGCTCGTAGTAATTCATTGCAAAGAATTAAATCATTTTACTTTTACATATGGATTCAAAGCATCTAATTCTAATATATTCAAAGAATGCTTGATTCGTCATGGATGCTTTGATGGATTTGAAGTGATTGCTCGGCTTCCATCTCTATTTACTTTGATAGTAAGTTGTGAGTCTTTTGGTAGCAATCATATTGTCTTCAATCAATCAATTTTGCCACAATAGCTCTAAAGACTTAAACTTAATTGTTAGAAATAAAAATAATTTGTTTGTTATAATCAAAACAGAAGATCAACCATGAAAAAAAATGATTTTTTACTTTCCAATCATTGTTTCCATTTCAGGTGATGTTTTTCCTAATCTTTTTGTGCAATTTACATTCCAACATGCTAGGTTAATTCTTTTCATGTATTGGATAAAGAATGAAATATTTTATGATTTATTTTTAATTTAAGACAAATAGTTAGTTAAATTCTTACTTTTCTTGATTAATTTTGCATGTGTAATTTTATTAATTGATTGCTTGATCATCAATTAAATATATAGTTGATTGTTGTATTATTGGGTGGCTCACAATAGGTGTAGAACACTACTTGATTAATATACGTGCAAAAGATATTAAGGATAATGTTTGTCACGTGTGTAATCTTTGAGATAATCGTGAAATCGAACGTGTTCTATTCATTTGAATTCTGATTAGGAATAGATTCGGGTCGTGACTAGAATAAATTTAATTTGTCTTGAAAA
>CAIGRL010013021.1:0-15154 GCA_903798325.1 Fraxinus xanthoxyloides | reverse complement strand
AACCGTTAAGTTTAGGTTTGAGTTTTTTTTTTTTCAAACCGTTCAAAATAATTAGGTCTAGGTTTGAGTTTTTCTCAAATTGGTTTAAACGGTTTGGTTTAAAAATCTGTCAAAAATCGGTAAAATCGGACCGCTTACACCCTAAATCTCACCAATTTCCCCCAAAACGCCACCACCACAATCAAACCAAAATAAACCCACCCAAATCCAATGAGGTCGACTCAAAATCATTGAGTCAAAAGACTTCACCGTCGAATCAAAAGTTGTCACTTTGGATTCACTGAAATGGTCATTTTGCTTATTTGGTTATTGATTTTTTTTCTTTCGAGAACGAAATCAGATTGATTTGTTTATTGTTGTTGTGGATTTGATTGATGAATTTGAGTTTTTTGACACCTTATTTGTTTATTGTGGTTGTGAGTTTGAATTTGCAAAGGTTTCTAATTTTGATCGATGATTTAGTGGTGAACTGAGTTCAAGAGGTGAAGAAGGAGATGGCGTCGCGGGTCAGTCCACCAGTCAACAGAGGTACAAGATGGTAAGTGATATGGTGGTGAACTGGCGGCGGGATGAGGGTTAAAGAAGGAGATGGTGGCTAAGTTTCAAATTTTTGGTTTGGGGCAAGGCGGGGTGGGGTGAAGAATGATATGAATAGCGTGCTCAAAACATTACGACCCATCATTGAAAAATGCCGAAAAAGCTTGCTGAATGCTCAAAACATTTTCGTTGTTGGTGGCTTAAAACATTTTCATTGTTGGTGGCTGGGGAAGGTGCGACGACATGTTGGTGGATTCTGATGGCTGCATAGGCTGGGTGGGGTGGGGGTGAAGAAGAAGATGAAAAATATTATTTTCTTTTAATTATTACTTCAATTATTTTATGGGGATAAATAAGAAAGTTACCATTTCGCCCCTTTAAAATTTGGTCAAATCTACAATTATTGGTCAAATAACTGTCAATTGAACGAACACCGTCCATTTAGACTTTCGGTGCATATTTTTAAAACGTTTGGGACCACCCGACACAAAACAAAGATTTGAGCAAAATCTGCAAAAATAAAAAAAGTTTGGTATCATGGCTTAGTGGTGATTTGACTCAGCTCTTACCCGTACGAGCTTTAGCTCGGTTCGTGCCCGAGCTAAAGCTCGTCGCTCGTTTTTTTTAATATAAGCCTTTTTGAAAAAAAAAAATGATTTTGGGCAAATCGACGAGCATTTTCGTGGGCTCGGCTTGTGGCTCACCCTCACAAGTAGCTCGTGGCTTGTCAAAACGAGCCGGCTAGGCTCATTTTCCACTTCTATCGTGACTGCAATTTTCCCTTTAAACAATTTACTAGATGGAGAAATATGTCGTTTTGCCCCGCGTCACTTCGTCCGGCCGGAAAATCGGGACAGGAACAAGGAGCATGGTCAATCCTTATTCCAGATCTCTTCTCGACTCTTATTTTTTTCGGTACCCTGGTGAATACGAGGGCAACAAAGTCATTTGACATGAGATATGGATATGCTACCTATACAAGACAATATTCTCTTCCTTCCGTGAAAAACGCGTATTGTGTTCCCATCTTCGTCTCTTATTCACGCGGTGCCTTTTACGCCGCATCATTGACTCCTCCTCCACACGCACACAAGTAAAAAAAGTTTCCAAAATACTTCCAATCCATCTGTTATTCTCCATTTCTGGGGTTTTATGTCCACCCCTATCTATATATGTCATATCCATTCTTGATTCTCGTGATATGAACATCTAAGAATTTCCCCCTATTTTCAGTGGTTACATTAATTCTTGAAGAAATTTTTCATGACCATTTAATGTGTTTGAGTTTTAATGCATCAATGTTTATGAACCAACCCCAGATCAATTTTTTTTGTGATTGCTACAATGAAGGTTAAAATCCTGCGGCGCTCATCGCTCCAGAACAATTTCTTGGAAACGTTGTCGTCTTCCGCATCATCTTCATCAACATTGTCAATGGTGGCGCCCCGGGGTTTGGTGGTGGAAACTGGAGGGCGACTGTTAGATAAGGATGAGGAGAAGAATGCGGAGTCTCCTACAGGGAAGAAAGTCAAGGCGGAGAAGTTTCCGATTTCACGGTGGGAGTTCGCGGCGGCGTTAGGGGTGTTTTTGGTATTTTCGACCGGATTGTTGTGTATTTACCTCACCATGCCAGCTGCGGAATATGGGATGCTCAAGCTGCCTCGCAACCTCGCCGACCTTCGCTTGCTCAAGTAAGATGATTCTTGTGAAATTGTTGGTCCTGTTATTTATTTTTAATAATAGTATAAGGTTATAATATTTACTGCATTGTTATTTATACAAGCCTTAGTAATCTGTTACTTGTACAATCAGGTAACCACTAACCATGTATCTACTCTTATAGATAAGGTACTTTGAATTGAACTAATTTACTAGTTTTTTGTAAGTTTGAAGCGATTGAATTAGATTGATGGGATGATAGCTAGTAAACTTTCATAATTTCTTTGCCTTTTGGTTTGTTAAAGAAAGAGAAGTACATCATAAGATTTGTATATATTTATCGTGTTGAAATTTCCTACTTCTTGGCAGTTTTCTACTTCTTGGCCACCGCGAAGTTGTTAGTCTCCTTCAATATAATAAAGTTATGGTTTTAGTGGTTAGCAAGGAATAGCGGCTGCTAATCTCTTTGGCCCTTGATTGACTGACTTGATTCTTCCAGATTATAGAAAATATTTACTCGTGTGGTTTTTAAGGAACAGCCCGTAAGTTGCCACAATATAATAGATTTTAAAGTTTATTCTAATCATTTATATCTTTAAATGACTGGATCCAAGTTTTTTTTTAGATAGTCTGTAAGCTAAATTCAACAGTGGTTTTAGTAATCTAACGAATATTTCTGTTCATTTAACAAATTAGATTCTTGCTGAAATTTGTCCATGGTTTCCTGAGTGTTTTTTAATTTTTGCTCCAGAGATCATCTTGCTAAATATGCTCAAGTTTACCCAGCGAAGTTCATTCTAGGTTACTGCTCAATGTACATATTCATGCAGACGTTTATGATTCCCGGGACAATTTTCATGTCCTTACTAGCTGGAGCACTCTTTGGTGTCAAAGGCATTTTCTTGGTTGTTTTTAATGCCACAGCTGGCGCATCGTGCTGCTTCTTTCTATCTAAACTTATTGGCAAGCCTATCGTTAACTGGTTGTGGCCTGAGAGATTGAGATTTTTTCAGGCTGAGGTACCTTCTTTTATTCTATTTTTCTTTCTCATTTCGTAATATTTTAAAACTGCAGGTTGCTTCATTCATAGATGGACGTCTTATCTTTAGCACTTCCCCTGTTTCAGATAGCAAAGCGGAGAGAGAAATTGCTCAATTACATGCTCTTTTTGAGAGTTACCCCAACGTTACCAAACCTTTTTATCAATCTGGCATCACCTATTGTGGATGTACCATTTCTTATTTTCTTTCTGGCAACCGTTATTGGTCTTATTCCAGCCTCCTACATTACAGTAAAGGTAAGACCCTTACATTTCATTCTCGAGGTTTTTAGTATTTTTTTCTTCTTTCTGGATGTTGGTATTACAGAAGGCAGAATTAGAGTCAGACATGTTCATCCCTGCAATACTGTTTATGTTGCCACTGCTTTTGTTTCAGGCTGGACTAGCTCTTGGAGATCTGAAATCAGTCAAAGATCTATATGATGTTAAGACCTTGGCCTTCCTTTTCCTCATTGGGTCTCTTTTATTAGTTCCAACCCTTTTGAAGAGGAAACGAATATACGAATAGGGATGTGGTGAGCTTCCACATATATTTATGGAGACGGGGCACAAAAGGATTTATCTTTTAGCTTTTCTTGCATTTTATTACCAGGACCTTGTTTCTACACTGCTGCCGAGTGCCCAAAAGGATGAAACACGGGTTTGATCAATTAATCTAACTATAGCTCAGATGCAGAAGCTCGCAATTTATTCAAATTTACGTATGTTTAATAGGTCACATCCTTACCCGGGTTTTATCACGCATGACAGAAATCTTGCGTAGTGGTGATTCATTGGATGTTATGAATCAAACAATTATGTAAATTATAGAATTTGATTCAAATATCAGTATAGCATCACAGAGAAGTTTTTAAAGTGATATATAACATGAGATCTCCTTAATGGCGATGCACAGCATTCTGAAAGCTCATACATACCCCTTTGCTGTTGGAAAAATATGAGAAGTTGCTTTAGTACTTAGTTGTTCTCTATATTAGTTGTACAATGCTTGAATATGACTCTAGTTTTATTTAAGTGCTCGATTAATTTTCCCACTGATTCCCTCATCGGCCTAGAATTGTTTATATATTAAGGGTCCGTTTGGTAAGGCCGCTTCTTCTGGCAAAAGAGCTTCTTATGAAAGTTTTCTTGGGTCATCTTCCTCAAAGAGTTCTCATAGCGGGACCAAACATTTTCGAAAAATTATTCGACATATTCAAAAGCAGTTTTTTTAGTCAACATGCCCGAAATTATATTATGCTGTATGATTTTTAATGCCCTGTTTTCAGGGTTTAAAGTCAAGCCAAGAATAAGTGGGGTGTTTTTTTTTTTGAACTTTGTGTTCAAGTTAAGTAGAGGGAAAGGGAACGAATTATCATCCTTAAAACTGAAGCAATTAATTTGACAGAAGATAAACAATTCGTTCAAATACAAGTCCAAAGTTTCGTAGTTCACCTACTAAAGTTGTCTTGAATAAATGACAAGGTGTTGGAGTTTTGGGCATGCGCAACGCAGAATATTTATGCAATTGTAGGATTGCCATTATGAGGTCGTTAACCACTACGAGGCCAACACAACATTTAACCTTAAAAACATTATTGAGTTGGTTGACAACGATTATCATGGACACAACTAACTGCTGGATAAGTGAATGTCCTTCACTCAGAACGTGGGAGCGGTGGGAGATGCTACGTAAGACACATGGCACGATTACCCCCCCACGGTTATATAGCTCCAGTCACCTATAATTACTCTTAAGACGAGATACGTGTCTTGAAATTTTGGGTATCTAAATACACATTCTATCTTTCCTTCCAGTGTGTTTGATGGATATTATTTAGGAAGAATGTATTTTNAAGAAGTTAAGAAGTGCAGGGTATGAACAAATATCAGAGAGAGAGGACTGGGATTTAGAAGCTGGCAAGAAATATTTCTTCACCAGGAATCACTCCACTATTGTTGCTTTTGCTATTGGTGGAAAGTATGCAACCATTAATTATCATTTCCAATTGCTTTATTTCATTTTTCTGGATAAAAGATGGTTTCTGTTCTCATTTATTCATTAAATATATTGAAATAAGTAAAAAAGGACAATAAAAAAATGAGCTCTTAGAGATATTATTTTGGAAGAATGTATTTTGAAATAGTAGATTGACGGAGAATTAGTGGTTGAAAAAGAAGGAAAAGTTATTGATGTGATGGAAAATATTATTTTATTGAAAAATGTGTGGTTGAAAATGAGTAGAAGAATGAAAATGAGAAATTTAATGTGGGCCAAATAGGGGCTTAGTCTATGTTTTTAAAGTTCCTTACTAATTCTCACGCCGGAGGTACAACGGGGGAGAAAACCTCAACCTCATTTCGCAAGTAACATTTTAATTTTAGTTCTCCAATTTCATCTTCCAAGTATTCGCGTAGAACTTGTACAAGGATCTAGCACAACACTTGTGACTTCGATTAACATAAAGTAAGAGAGATACCAAGATAACCTTGTAAAATAGTCATGAAAGTATATCTGGCATCCTTTGTTCCAACAGGACAATATTTTGATCTAATTTTGTCACAGAACAATTTTTGGCAAAATAACATCCTCCTTTGCCAATATCACATGGATCCATATACTGAAGATCAGAGTTATCATATGCAGTGGTAACTACTACTACAAAAAAACATAAAGGATTATTGAAAGTAAAAAAAATCCATCATTCATTAATTTTGCAAACACAATTGTAAATCCATGTCTGGTATAGAGTTTGGACAGGAGTGGACAGTACTAAAGACAAAATTAAAGCTTTTTTGTCTTCTTTAATGTCCAATACTGTTCAGTCGACCTTACCATACATCTAGAGTTAGAAGCTATAGTAAAGAAGACCTATTTATTTCTTCCCTCTTGTCTTCCAGTGCATCTGCCAAGTTAAAGTTCAAATTGCCTCTCATGGTCCTACCCCCAACCCCAGAATTACCCTTCCTCATCATCGTAGCAAATTCTCCATAATCTATACGGCCATCCTGCAATGATAGAGTTAAATAACAACGTTAGCTTTAAGGTGTTCGAGCACTGAAATTACAATTATGAATAAGTACATTGTCTATGTCGATTTCACTAATTATGTCCTCCAGATGAACATCCCCAAGGCCGAAATCTTTGCACGCCTGTTGAAGCTCATCAACAGTGATATAACCACTTCCATCCTTGTCGAAGAAAGAAAATGCAGCAAGCAAATTTTCCTCCCTTTCCATCTTATTCATATGTAAGGTTGCAGCAAGAAATTCACCATAGTCAATAGTCCCGTTGTTGTCAATATCAGCCTGCCAGAAAACGCGCTATCTGAATATTGCCTGAACATTCAGTGAAAACTATGTACTAGAATAGAGATACTAGTTATACCGCGTTCATAAGTGCCTTGATTTCGGATTCCATTAATTCAGAACCGACTCTCTTTAGACCTTGTTTAAGTTCCTCAAACGTTATTGTCCCACTATTATCTGTATCAATCATCTTGAACAATTGTCTCAATCCACCGATTTCCTCTTCTGAAAGTCTTTCTGCTATGACCTGCATAAGGTAGGTTCTTGAAAAATGTATTATCAATGACGAACTGTGTCAAAATCTTAAAATTTACATTCAAATTGGGTACTAATTGAGTATTTAGTTAACACATCAAGTTGTTAATCTTGCTTCTGTAAGAATGTAGAATAATAATCGAAGACAATAATTCTGGAACTCAAATCACTTCATGGACCTATTCAACATAAGTAAATAAGAAAGACACCAAATGGAAACATACGCGCAGTGCCATCTTTTTAAGTTTGTTCATGGCGCAGAACTGCTTTAGGCGTGAGAGAACCGCAGATCCTAAAGGTTTGTCTGGGGCAACTGTATCATCCACAATCCAAGGATGACCTATTATGAAAGCCAAGTTTCCTCTGTTTAATAATATGTAAAACAAGAACAGACAAAATTCATATGAGAAGCAAGTATACGACTTACATAGGACTTCATGAGCAGATATTCGTCTTCTAGGGTCTCTATCGAGCATCTTTCCTATAAGATCTTTTGCACTATCTGAAATGTTTGGCCATGGTTCAGATTCAAAATCTATTTTTCCTTTCAGAATTTGTCTGAAGATACCATTATCTGTCTCTGCAAGTCGAAAATTTGAAAAAAGAAAAGAGATAAACAAGGAAATATTAAAAGATGAATTAGTTGTTGGTTATAGGAAAATGGCGAATTCGAAGGCTTACCAGCCCAAAATGGCGGAACACCACATAATAATATGTAGAGGATAACGCCTGCGCTCCATACATCACTTTCATGGCCGTAATATTTATGCAACACTTCAGGTGCAACATAGTAAGGACTTCCAACTACATCAGAAAGATATTGTCCTGGCGAGTGAAGTACAAGTAGGAACATTATCATCAAATTCTCCATCAGATTATATTGATAATTCTCATCATAATTCAAGGTCTACTAATTCTCGTGTACAAATAATTTCCAAAGCCACCACATATTTGAACAGAGAAATTAACAAAATGGATCAAACAGAATCCAAGAACATACCAGGTTTGAAGAAAACTGATAATCCAAAATCTGTAGCCTTAAGCTTTGCATCCTCATCAGGAGTATCGAAAAGGAAGTTTTCAGGCTTAAGATCCCTATGCATTACACCAAGAGAATGACAAGCCTCGACCACCCCAACAATTGTTTTCATAAGGTGAGCCGCTTTTTTCTCGCTGTAATGGCCCTTCTGAACAATCCTATCGAAAAGCTCGCCACCTGCACACAATTCCATAACCAAATGAACAAATACATTGTCTTCGTAAGTCCCTTTAATCCTCACAACATGAGGATGCTCCGACAAGTGGTGCATTATTTGAATTTCCCTCCAAACATCATCGTAATCGTCCCTGCACAAAAGCTTGCGTTTTGGGATCGATTTACATGCATATTCAATGCCTGTGGCCTTCTCTGTGCAATGATAAGTCGTTCCGAATTGGCCTTGGCCTAATTTTCTCCCCAAATTGTAATGATCTCGGAGTCTTGGGGTTTGATAAGGAAGAACTGCTGATGCAATCTTTGAGGATGATCCTGAAGAATGTTTCTTCATTGATTGTTGTTAGTAGGGACCTATCTATCTCTGAGATCTTTGTACTCTCTCAGAGTCTCTCTATCTACAATTTCGTTTTGTTTCTTAATTTGGAGTTTGAGAAAAAATCTCGATTCCGTTTTTGTTTCACCATAAATTAGTAACAAGTAACTAACAATTGATTTTTGGTCATACAATTTGGCGGGGTTTGTGGTGGAGCTTGACTAAGTGTATTTTGCTTTTTGCTTGTGGTAATTTCTCGTGTGGTAAATAGCACATAACCTCTCTACCTTCATTGTTATTGTTGAAAATATTATTACCTTTCATTTTTTGATATTTTTACTCTTATTTATACATTTCATTGCTCAAAAAATCATTTTCCTCCATTTTTTAATTAAAAATTATAAAATGACGAATATAGCTCTCTCTAAAAATAAAAAATAAAAAATTAATTGCAACCATAGTCTCAGTTTTTTTTTAAAAGCGCAAATGAGTCCCCCAAATAAATTATTAAAATGGTAATTATTACATAATATCCTTACATTTCACTATTATAGCGGAAAACATCCCTACTTTTTTTTTGGGGAATTTTTGCCCTTAATTACACATTTGATTACACATATTATCCTTTCTATTTATTTTCAACTAATTTCTTAATAAAGAGCTGTGAAATTATGAATATACCCTCATATTTAAAAAAAATTAAAGAAAATTATTATTTTTATTTTCAATTCTTTAATAATTTATTAGGGATTTGTTCGCACCTTTTAATTTTTTGAAATTTCTAAAAAACTTAATAAATTTAATTGGGACTCGTTTGTACTTTAAAAAAAAGTAATTTATATATTTTTTTAATAACTTATTTGGGGCTCGTTTACACTTTTTTTTTTTTTTTTAAAAAGAAATCATTTGGAACTCTACCTTGCCATTGAAATTTTCAAATTTTTGTTGGCGCATTTGGCATAATGTGGTTCCGGTGGATGTAGTGGTTTGGCGTTGTGAGATTCTTATTATCTCCAAGTGTCAATGCTGTTCATATGGTCATGTAGAAACAATAGATCATGTTTTTGCAATCAGTTCTATTGCTTTTTCAAGCATGACAATATTTTGAAAAATTATTTTGAGTTAGAATTCCTGCTAATATTTCTTCGCAGTCTATAATGTTATTTTGGAATGCTCATTTTGGTGGGTCCACAGAAGAACATCTTGTAGCTTTCCTTCTCCCACCACTTCTTTTCTGGGAGCTTTGGTTGACTAGAAATTCTACAAGATTTAAGGATAAGGTTGTAAACTTGCACAAAATTTGTGCTAAAGTAAAACGTCGGCTACAAGAATTGAATGATATGCTAAAACTAAAGAAATTGTCTCTTTCTTCCTATTTTTCACAGGTTCTACACATTCCTACGATGCCAATACGAGTCAAAGCTCCATTTATTGTAAAATAGTCCCCTCCACAATATGGTTGTTATAAACTAAATATTGATGGTGCTGGTGCTGGAAATTCAGGCCCAGCTAGATGTGGTGGATTGCTTCGAGATTGACAAGGAAAGGTGATTTTTGGATTCTATCATTCTGCTGGGGTTGGTACTAACATTTTAGTGGAAGTATCAGCTCTTAAGATATGCTATGTCCTTGGCATAGACACGATTACTATAGAAACATATTCTAATGTGGTGATTTATTGGTTTCATCATCATGTTAACATACCTTGGTCTGTTCGACTAATTTGGGAGGATATTTTAGAGCTTGCTCATGTTATATCTATTGATATATCACATATTTATCGAGAAGCAAATTAGGTACACATTCTTTAGTGCGTCTTGGATCTCAAGGTCGTTCAAATTTCTTAAAATCAATCTCTAGTTTCCCCATTTATACAATTGGTTGCATTCGTTTAGATAAATGTAATTGACTTTCTTTTCGCTTTTCGTAATTGTAATCACGGTTTTCTTCCGCCACAAGTGAGAGATTACCAATAAAACTCCTATTGATAAAAATAAAAAATAAAAAAAAATCACAATTGCAGAACAACAAGAGAGTCAAAATGTAAATTAAAAATTCAACCTACGGCCTTGGCCAGTATGATCTTTGACAACTTTTATAAAGGACTTGACAAGGGCTGTTATTTATATATTAATTCACTACAAATTCTATCCAAGTATGCACTTTTGACATGCTCAGCAGTGTAAATTGGACAATACTGAACGAAGAAAAATAAGTCAAAATGGTGTATGTCCAATACATTGCATACCAAACACGCTTAACTAAAAGTCGGGAAAGCATTCGAGTAATTGGCTGACATGGTTTGCTCACTGTTTTGGGACATTAATAACAGGTTTGTGTAAGCATATGATGAAGGCTCAGTTACTTCTGATGCAAGTAACATATCCAAGCTCTTCCAATCACTAATTTGATTCCCATAATTGCTTTTATAATCCTCAGTCGACTCTTCGTTCCCAAATATTGCATTACTGTCGAAACATAAACTTTCTTTCGTCGTAAGATCACTTGTTAGCATGGCTGGGCTATCGAGTTCTGGAAGTTCAACTATTTGATTTTCGAAAACCGGAGCAAATGGAAACTGCTGAAAATTTGTCCCTTGATTAATTGGATCGAAAGGTTGCATTGCATTCGGGGTGCTTGGATATGATGAATTAGGCCTGAAATTTCTGTTGATTGATCTGGTATAGTAAACATTATTCCATGCTTCAAAACCTTGCTTCTGATTTGGGATCGACTTCTTGAATGCGCGACAAACCACCCATCCTTCTTCCTGTAATGTTCGATAATATTAACGCTCTAATTTCTATATAATGCAATGCAAGAACTACATCTACTTGACTTTGCAAGTTTTTTAATTATGATGGAGAACAAGGGTACAACAATTTTGTTATGCCTCCCATGGTGTCAAATCGCCCACTAAAAGGACGACCTAATAAATGTATAGAATACTCGATATAATTGTCTTTATTTTATACTGATGCAGTACAATAAAGAAAGGAAGAAGAAAGCTCGTCTCTCCAGTTAGCAATTTTTAACCTCAGAAAGTGCTTTCAAAATTAGTGGTTGTCACCTTTGCAATCATTACAGATTAATAAAAAAATTGAAGTGGGTAATGAATTTATAAAAATCATGTTTTCTTAAGAAGAAAAATATACATGAAAGGCAAATATTTAAGATGAGAATTATTCAAGATTTTCTTAGACTATCTTAGTATCAATTTATATGAGCAATAACAACATAAGAATAAAATCAGAAATTAATACACACAGATTTAAAGTAATTCGCCTTCAATGTGAAAGCTAAGTCTATGAGATGATGTTGAAATTACCGGAGAGGGTCCATGCTCAGATGTTTGGAGCCGATATTCGTGCATGATCCAGTCAGTTTTCTGTCCATTTGGTGCGCGTCCTTTGTAGAATACTAATGTCTTCCTCATCCCTATCATTTTGTCGTTCGAAAGCACTGCCTTATCCCTTCCGGTTGCCTTCCAGAAACCGGCAGCAGTCGCCCTGTTAGTTCGCGTTCCTGTTGGATACTTCCTGTCCTTGTGACTGAAAAAGTACCACTCATTTTGTTCTTCATATCCCGATTTGCACTGATCTGCAGTAAAAAAATTGTAGTATGGATAATCAGAACCTATTCTGCCCCTATAAATGCTGTTAGGGAAATATGGGACTCAGCTAATTCGCAAACTAAAGTGAAATTGAGAACAATGCTGCGTAGATAATTTGATAAGGTAAAAAATTATTTAAAAAATTTAAAATGCAAATGGGTACCTTGAATATCCCAGGGCTCCATTCTGTAGAGATCAATGTCAATGATGATGTCAAGATCAATTTTCATGGCGTTAACTCTTCTGTTTAAGTAGTAGCCAACGAGTTCTTCCTCGGTGGGGTGAAATCGAAAGCCTGGAGGGATACATGGTTCCATTTCCATAATCGAATCAATACTATTTCCTGGAAAGGAATGCCAAATTTATGTTAGGAGGAGAGCGCAGTTCTGATCAAAAGATTTCAGTTCATTCATTAGTACTAAATTTAAACGAATAATGCAAATCTGAAGAACGTGTTTGATGCTGATATTAAATAGAATTGAATTGTAGGGTTAAGGAAAAAAGTTCACAAATTACAGAGAGTAAAATTCATACAACTTGTTTTTTGTGAAATTGTCATGATTCATTCATATATCCACTCGTGAACATTGTGGTTAGATGGTCCCATGAATTGTTGCTGCTTGTGTTGGAATTGTGTTTTATGAGGAAAAAAAATGGCAGACCAAATGTGGTATCCCACCCAAAAACAAATGATTCATGCTAAAACATGGGCCAATACATGTGTAGCAAAATAAAGGACATTATCAAAAAAGTGGCCGTAAAAATTTGACTTGTGAACATGGGGGCATGCTCGTTTCTTTGAGTGCATTCCACTGCACCCCCTCGTGGTGGTGGAGGGGTTTTCACACCCACCCTTCATCACACCATTTCTGAACCAGAACATAAAATTCGATCCTGTTGGATTCTTCCGATCCAAAGTGCGTTTAGGACCGACTTTACATTGCGCACATACAAAAAGAGAGAGAAAATGTGTAGATACACTAGCTAACAAGAGAGATTTTGCAATGCATACAATCTGATTAATAAGATCTGGGACAAGGGTTTGAAGTTAATGAGTTTCTTTTTCCGTCAAAGTCCACTTTGGGTGGTCAGGACTTGACCTCCGAACGGGTTAAAGCTAAAAAACTACACTTGATGGTTCTAGCTGAAAGAAAACAGATTCCTATTTCATTTTTCTATACACGTACAAATGTATGAATACAAATTTACATCCAAAAGCACTGGAATAAGAAAAAGACTAACCACAAGTTCAACCTTTTTGAAGCGTTCTTGAACTGCCTAGTTAGAGAGAGAAAGAGAACGAGAGATAGAGAGAGAGACAGAATAGATTTCTAGGAATAGGAGGTGAATATATTGGTGAAGAGAATGACTTGATTGTATTAAATGTTGGTTAATGCTGTTGGTAAGAGGGCTCTTTATATATTTTTACGATAAGCCAACAAACAGTTATTGAATATGACTGATCAAACACAAGATTTATATATATAAAATAAAGTTTTACAAAGTCCATATACACATACAAAAGGTAATGTAAGTAAAAGAGATTGTATATATGTTATTGATTACGCGTGGGGTGGCAGATAGGATCGAAGCTTTGTTAGGACGGCGTGACACCAAATTTTCACGCCATCCTCCACCGTTATATTGTGCCCTAAGACTTTAATTTCCAACTTCTCTGAAAATGAACTTGGATGGTGAACGTGACAATAAAGAGATTATTCTACCGTTCATCTTGAAGGTAACGGTTGTAAGTGACGAGAGAGCAGATCAGCTTCACCTTTCTATCCGAACACATCGCGAATGGAATGAAGTTGTCGACTTTTCTAATTTGAATTATAGTAATAAATTTACAAACTCTCCATCTAATAGAAAGTCCAGATGTGACGAGGAAGTAAAGAGACACTACATTCGGCGTATAATGGTGAAGAATATGTCTGTTGACATGCCTAGCTCTGAGGTCGGTCAGATCGGATCAATACACTTGGTAAGCACATGACAATGTGACCTCGGTAGTGTGAGGTCAGTTCGGATGGTTAGCGTATCTGAGAAAATTGTGTAGTCTTTCGAGGAAACGGGGATTCTAATGATTGAAGATCACTGACAGAATCAACAAATTGTCAAATTAGAAAAGTCCACAAAGAATAATCTTACATCAACGCTCACATAAGCATCTAATTAGATAATTAGGCTTCTTTCCCTAGAGTACTTCATTAATTATTGGGGTCTACCTGTGAGATTTACGCATATCAAGCTGCCAGGCCGAGCTCGTTAGCCAATTGAATTATTACAGCAAATGTATTTCTTCAGTTCGGGATTGCAGGCGACTAGACATGAAATTAATGATGCACGTATATTTTCTCCTATAAAGAGACGAAATGACCATGGAAAGAGAGGGACGGCTTTACACATTACAAATCTTTTTACATTATTCATATTTCAAATATCTCCTATAAACATAAAAAGGAGCAGTTGAATCACTTGTAACTTTGGATTGTCAATTAATCGAAATCGTGTTTTTCCCTAAAGTTGGCTTGAAATTTACTTGTTTATTTTTCAACGTCAACAATGTCAAATGACTGTTTTGCATTATTTCGTTGTAATCCTTATTTCTCATCGAGAAATTTGATATTTATCTTAATTGTTTTGTATTTTTAATTGGAGGTGAGGTCGATTTATTGCTAATAGTGGTCATAGTAAAAACAAACTTGTCACTGCCATTGACATTTGAATTAGCACTAAAAACATATTTGCATTTTGCTCTTCCCACAATCCAGCAATTCTTGTCTGTTAGGTGCGCCGCCCTTAGACATTTGGAACCAGTAGACAGACGACATGTGGACGACCCTTGAATTCCGAGCTGTCTATTTCAGTATGTTAATCATTTCTGGTGTCATGTTTATTTTAGTGAGACGGTTCTTAGAAAAGCCATCATCTAGCATTTATGCATCAGGGAGTGGTTGCAATCGAGCAGAGTCGGCTCATCGACTTCTTGATTTATTTATTTTTTTTAGATTCAAATTTGAAATATACTCTTTGGATCAAATGAATGATTTTGTTGATGTACATCAATTCTCGACATCGTTTAGAATTAACAACTGTTGATGATTCATTCTCGATATGTTGTTGGATAAATGAGATGTTATACTGTATTAGATCGAACTCTATTTCTTGCACTCATTTTATTTATATAAAAAAAAGTAAAAACAAAAATTA
>CAIGRL010012992.1:0-10515 GCA_903798325.1 Fraxinus xanthoxyloides | reverse complement strand
TGAAAGAATGCGTGTCAAACAAGGGCTTAAAATCTTTTAATGGTTGATAATTGAGTTATGGTCCCACTGATGGACGCTTGCTGGCTTTGGGGTTGGGGACAAGGTCAGGTGTTCGCTGCATGGAGATTGATGAGGGTGGGGAGTCAAAAGAGAGATTTGGGAGAGGGGTTTATTCAGCCTTTGCTTCTCCCATATTCTTTTGAGTTTCCATTTTGAATTCCCTTAGTTTTTATTTATATTTCTCCAATCTTTCTACTATCTCTTTGAGTCTTTCTTTTGGATATCTTTTTATTTTTTGTTCTCCTGTTTATCATTGAATAGACATATCCAAATGTTGCTTTCATACCGATTATCTAATTTCCACCTAGCTTCCTTTCCATCATCTTCTCATTATTTTTCTACCTTCTTTTTCAGGGGGTTTTATATTCTATTTTTGCTTTTGGATTTTAGAGTGTGTTTGATAGATAATATTTTGGAAGAATGAATTTTGAAATAGTAGATTGATGGAGAATGTGTGGTTGAAAAAGAAGGAAAAGTTATTGATGTGATGTAAAATAATATTTTATTGAAGAATGTGNCTGACCAATCCACGGATTTCTCTTTGTTGAATTACAAATAACAACTGGTAAGAAATCGGTGTGAAAGGATGAAAGAGGAGGATTTCAAAGAAAGGGAAAGGGCAGTTTCTTGGTTTTCGAACGTGATAGATTGGGGGAGAAACAGATGGAAATAGCTTAAGGGTGTGTTTGATAGATATTATTTTGGAAGAATGAATTTTGGAATAGTATATTGATGGAGAATGTGTGATTGAAAAAGAAAGAAAAGTTATTGATGTGATGTAAAATAATATTTTATTGAAGAATGTGTGGTTGAAAATGAGTAGAAGAATTAGAATGAGATTTTTAATGGGAATCAAACGGGGGCTTAAATAGTTCTGTTTCCTTCTATTTTACTCTTAGTTGAATTCTTTTATGTGTTTACTAACATTATCATTATCCTAGAATATGATAATTTAATGATGTAGTCTTGGTAATTTCGAATCAGTTGTGAAAGAGAAATTGATAATGAAGTTCATAGCATCATAGTCGTACAAGGACAAACACCTCATCTGATGCAGGAGAATACAGCTAACATTCAACACAATCCACACACTAACAGGAGTGTGTGGAATAGGGCTTGATTGCTCATTTCATACGCTTCCAGTGGGGTCATTGACATTTATTACAAATCTCACTAAGGATAAATAAAAAACTGCCATTCTTAACTTAACTATCAAGATTCCAAGGAATTGATCATCAACAAAAGAGGACGTATATGCCATTTATCATGCTTCAGCAGAATTAAGACTTTTGACCACATCTATGAAGACAAATGTTTAGTAACCAAGATTGAAACTAAATTTTCATGCATAAAAGAAAAATAGCTTACATAGATATGATTAACCATGCTAGAGGAAAAAACCAATTGAAGTATAAAAATAACCAGTTACAGCATAACATTTTCATTGCACGTTCTCTTACCAACCAGCTCTCACTTGCATCAAGAGCAATGCAACTGACACATGGAACAGATTCTTTTGATGTCTTATCCTTTCCTGGATCAATTACTTGGATACACTTTCCACTTCTGCAATCTGCAGATCATACAATACTATCAAGTGCAATGAAAGGATAGGAAAGATGAGGTTAAGGTGGTCAACAAGACAACTCGGCAACTAGAAGACGAAACCACAAGCAACATGCAAGATGTTCAATCGGTAAAAATAGTGCTGCTTTCATGCTCTTGCAATAAATTAGATTACCCCATATCCGGGCTGTGCCATCTTCTGAACCAGTTATGATCTGAAAGTAACCAAAAAAGAGTTGAAAAGAAGAATGAACCACAAACATATAAATCATGAAGACAATTGAAATATATACAGGACTCCCTCTGTTCATCCCCATCTCCTTTCTGAGGACAAATAGTTTAGATTTCATAGTGCTTCTAGACTTAGTTCATGAGTCCCTAAGTACTTAAATTCTTAGGAATTTCAATAACTAATCTACTTATATCAATGCATTATATCATTACTCACGAGGCAAAGGGATTGGGAAGGAGGTGCCCGTGATTTTGAAGAAAAACCACTAGAACTACATGTCTTCATCAATCAATGCAGTTCATAAAACTAAAGTCTGATAGGGAAGGGAAGTCAAATTACAAGTCAACTAGTTCGCCTAGGAGACATGCAACCTAAGAAAAGTACTGAGATAAAAAGGAAAAAAAGTGGACCTGATTGCAAGAGTTGCGGGCAACAAGACAGTGTAAATAGTTCGAGTGTCCCTTGAAAACCATCTTGATTTCAGACTTCTCCTGAAGTGACACAACAAAAATTAGGTAGGAATCAATTGTTGATGCTTTCTTCTCTTTTCTTTTATGTTCCTTTCTTCATCTGTGTACTAGGTGATGGGCATTTTTTTCCATTTCTATTTCCATTTTCATTTTACATTTTTCTTCTTCTTTTTTTGGGGGTGGGGTGGGATGGGGGATTGGATCGCAAAGTGAACCTAATACAGCTGAAAGGCAAAGCAAGACCACACAAACTCCAGCAAAATGTGTTTGTAAAAGTCATCTTCAGCTAATATTACCACATCCCAGCAATATGCACAAGAATCACCAGCAGCTGCATATATAGATCCACCCTAAAAACAATGAAAAACCTGAAATAATGTACACTGATAAATTAAGAATTTAAAATGAAGTCAACAAAGAAATCCCAGGTTATATCAATAACATTAAGAGTTTCAGCTAGTAATAAGAGTTTCAGCTAGTAATTGTAGGGCACATAGCAAGCATAAATAATCTCATGCATTCCCAACATTCTTATTAGGCAAGGATCAAGAATTGTGGGCATAACTTAGCACAGCATATTTCTTCTGAAATCTGATTCTACCATATGGTTCACTTACGAGGGCCCAACTGGCATAAATTGGCACAATAATATTTTTTGTAACTCTATAATGTTCGCTTGACAGGGATTCAAATGGTTTTGAGCATAACTCGATATTATAATATTTCTTCTAAACTCTCTGATTTATCCTGTTGATGGATATCCTATCACATTTACACTTTCATGAAGATGCCAAATTCTACTGTGATGGTCCAATTTTCTATTCAGCTATAGCATATGTGAAAAAATTGGATTGATTCTGTTGACGCTCAATTTACAGATCTCGGACAATTGTAAATTACTTAGGGTCATTAAGATGAGGGAGTACATACTTATGCATTACTTAGAGCATCCAAAAGGATCGTAGAAGGAGCTCAAGGATGGAGTACTTCCTAATGTCACTCATATTCTGGTAAGATCTTCAATAACATAAATAAAAAACAGCCTGATAGATAATACACAGCAGTAGAAGTCACAAACCTGAGAATCAACTGCAATTGCATTGTTTTCTGGAATTGGAGAAAGTGCACCCCAAGGACCTCTGAAAGACAAGAACAAATCATAAGAACGAACCAAAATAAAAGGTCAACATGTAACACGGGACCTAACACTAAGGAACCAAGGAAAGCATACAGAAGAATAGAAGGAAAAGGAAGTACAAAAGTTCCTAGCATGAATAAGTCATGAAGGAACATCATGCTTGCTTCCTTTCAGTGTTGTTCCATAAGAACGCTAGAAAGAATGTTAATGTACCAAAGCAGATCATATACAGTTTTCCTGAACCAATGAATATAAAGCTTTATAATCACACAAAAATAAAGTTCATTTTATGTCAAGCTATTGCAACCATTAAGTTTAGTTGACATAGGTACATGCCTTATAGAGTAAACAGTAACGAATTCGATGTTGACACCCTCATATCAAGATCTATTAGGCTTTCATAAATCCATAAGATTGCGATGAAATATATGTGTATCTAACATAACGAATTGGATTGGGGCAAATCAAAAGAAAGCTTTAAGGGTTACAGAGCCATGCTAGAGTCTCAAACTTCAGGACTAACTTATGTTGGGGATTCACCAAATCAAGTACTGGCTTCAACTTGGCTCCTGCAAAAATATGATTGTAGAACAAATTAAACGCGAGAATATAAGTTCAAGTAAAGATTTTCTCTAGATGCAACTACATAATTTCTACTTAAAACAGAATGTTATAAGTGAAAACAGAGTGAAATAACTTGATACTAGAGGCTGAAAGATACAACTACGATCTATTCTATCGAATATCATCATCTCACCAAGGGCAAGCGAACAAAAGCTCAAACAATGCTTTAAACAGAAAGGAACTCCAACAAAGCATTTATAAATGATCAAGCTTCATTTTCAACCATGGGTTCCAATTGACCCACGAGTGTTATCCACTTATCTACCGCTCATTTCTAGCTATCCATAAAATAAACCAATTATAAATTCTTACCAAACGGAGGCTAATTAATTTATAAATGTTTGTCACTCGTCTAAGAACCACATACCTTGCATAGGCACCTCGCATTCTAGAATTTCTTTCCATTTCCATCCTCGGATCTTACCATCATCGCCACAGCTACATAATGCAGATCAATGTCAACAAACGCCTCAGCCAGCACAATAATACTCTAAATTCTTTTAATAAATTTAGTCACAAGAAAGTCACTGTCTTTGGAGTCCAGCCATCATTGCCGTACAACTAGTCAGAACTTGTAGTCCACCAATTAATACCTCAATAACAATGAATCCTCGTCGTTACCGCTAAATTTAACATCATAGGCAGGTCCGTTGTGACCTTGAATCAAACAATGGGGTTCAGCCACTAACCAACTTCAGAAAAATCATCTCATCAATCACAGTTCACAAGCCAAAAAGCCCAGTATATATACAAAATAAACAAGTAAATAAATGAAACACAAAAAAACTAAAGCGTGCAAACTTACTTCTGACCTCTCACATTTCCACAATCCAATGCCTACCACGGAAAAAATAAATATAAATAGATAAAAAGACAGTATAATCAAATCTTATGTCGGTTAACATTACGAAAAAAACATATAAATGAAAGGCAAGGAAAATTACAAGGCAAGAGGAGATGGAGTAAGAGCCGACGGAGCCGTCGCTTGAGGCGGTGACGATGATGTCGGAGTTCGGGTTCGGGTTACGGGTCGGGGCAAATACGGTGCGGAAAGTGGTTCGAGAAATGGTTTCTCTTTCCTGTAAAATAGAATCTCTATAAGCTTCTTCGTCCCAGTTTCTGCAGTCCATTTGTTCCACTCCCATTGCTGAACTGTGGAGGTTCTCTTTTGAGCTTCAGATTGCTTGTT
Organism: Fraxinus xanthoxyloides; assembly: GCA_903798325.1. Taxonomy (NCBI): domain Eukaryota; kingdom Viridiplantae; phylum Streptophyta; class Magnoliopsida; order Lamiales; family Oleaceae; genus Fraxinus; species Fraxinus xanthoxyloides. Next base: position 5,236 of record CAIGRL010012992.1, on the reverse strand, counting down.
GGAAAAATGAATAGAGTGCTTAAATCAATCGATCGGATGGGTTTGGAGTTGGAAGATTTCTACAATCACACACATTACAAAGTGGTTCACGATATTTATTAAGGCTTGTTTGGATCGAATTAAAATTTAATTTTAATTTAAGTTAAATTCAAATAATCAATATCAATAATAAATATGTATTTCACATCTTTTCAATCACACGTTTTAAAAATTTCTATCACAATCGACTTGAAATCTGATTTAATCTACACCAAACATCCTCTAAAATTTGTTAATTTGCACTCCAACCATTCTGAAGTTTGATAAGTAAATTGTACCCACATGATAAGTTAGATGAGTAATGAAATATTTTAGTTGAATAATTTGGCTAAGTTATAATTTTTTAACGACCATAACTTGTAAAGTGAGATTTATCACCAAATGAGCAAATTGGAATTTTGTGAACGATGAACACAGTGTAAACGGATAAAGTTTAATGAATATTGTGATGTAATTTGAAGTTTGGTGAGTATTCCATGATTATAATATAACTCGAGTGATTATTGAAGCATTTAAGTGACCGTGGTGAATGTTAAAAAAGACAATTGTATTACAAGTATATAATAATTTACCTAATGATTTACATATACATTATATGGTCAGATATGATGAGGTCAAAATTTCTTCAACCAAATAATAAAAATAAAATAAAAAATTTGACACCCTCATTTTGACACTCATTCATACGTAAATCATTATATACAAATAACATTATTCTTTAAAAAAAATTAATAATAATATAACTTTTGGTCCCGCTTTTAAGCCTTTGTGAGAACTAAAACCGGATTTTTAAACAATTGTTGATAATATTGATGAAATATGTGATTAAAAAATCGTGAATTTCATGAAACGTGTAGTTAAAATCAACTATTGACTTTTGATATGTAAATTTAGCCAATATTTAGTAGAGGCCTTTTAAAACGCATTTTCTTCAATTGCATCTTTAATGTCATTTTTTTAGTAAAATAGTTTTGCAAGTTTATGATAAAGAATTTATATCCAACATATCCTTACTTTGTTATCTTGTTTAGGTTTCAAGTATGTACGAGTGAGTAGCACTTACTAATTATTATATATCTTGACAAAAGTTGATAAATTATGTAGATGAAAAATTTTGAATTTCATGAAATACTTGATTAAAATTGATTGCTGAATTTAACTTAAATTTTAGATTTTAATTCCTACCAAATAAAATTTAAAATTTAATTTTTATACTCATTTTTAAATATACATTAATACAATAAAATATTTTGCAAGTAAATTCAATTTTTTCTCCAAAAAATTACTATTCAAAACTCTATTTACTCAAAATAATGGCCATCAAGCGGGGTTGTACATTTGGGATATTCACAATTTCGTATATTCTGATGCCCGAAGGATAGGGATTCGAGCATGTATGAACTAGGTAATATTCTCGCGTGTTATAAAATGTGAAAAATGAATAGTAAAAGAATCTCCCTTGTATTTTGGCTTATAAATGGCGTAAAATATATTTGCATGTTTTAATATAAAATAAGACGTATTATTTTGTTATTATTATTGGTTCCATCAGTAAATTATTGCTATATAAAACCTGTACGGGTATTGTTAGTTTTTTACTGGGAAGTCAGGTTTGACGAAACTTCATTTAGTGGAGATTAAAATTATATTTTTATAGATTTTGATAATAATTAATAATACGTTGTTGAAAAGTTGTGGAATCAATAAAATATATGGTCTAAATTAATTGTTAACGTTAATTTATATTCAACTCTGAATTTTAATTGCTATCAAACAAGGACTTAATAGCATTGCTTACTAGTCAACTCTATTCAACAACATATTACACCTCGATCCGTCTCATTCTTTAAATAAAGCCTTAGTATGTAGCTTTTCAAAAAAATTTAATTAAACTTCTTTTATATATGTGTGGGCAGGCTCGTACGGGCCACTAGTCCGGGCTCGAGCCGACGTCCCAAAATGGGTCTTGGACTGGCTCTTGATTTTTCCTGGTCGAGCTTGAGACGCCGAGGTTTTTTGTCATCTCTAATTTTTAGTAGAATGTGATATAAATTTTTGAAATGTGTGATTGAAAAATTGTGGAACTCGTGAAAGATGTGATTAATATTGATTGTTTGATTTTGACTTAAATTAAAAATCTGATTTTTAATCCGAAACAACATGTCTATAATATGTATCACACTAGGTACAAGTATAGTTTATTGTGACTTGGAAAAAAAAAGGCCGAAAGAGGCACCGCCTCCACCATGTTTTATGGAATTTTCAATTTTTATGATTTTTTCAATCACATTCCAATAACTTTTATTGAAATTTACTAAAATTTCCATCAAAAAGCTTCAATCATTTTAAGCAGGGCGGGCAAAATTCAATCCAAGTCGGTTTTGGTTCGAATTGATTTTTAAGTTCAATTAGAGGTTGGTTTTGGGTTGAAATCAAATTTTAAGTTGGATTGGGTTATCAATTAAAACTCGATGCAATGAATTAAAAAATATTTTAAAAAATGAGTTAGCCAAAAACCTAAAATAAAGTTCAGACTTTTCAGTTTTCACTATACGTCTTTTCTGTTGTATTTAAGAAAGATGATGATATAGTATGTTTAACATGTTTTATAATATTTTTATTTTCATATTGTTTACTGATTCGAACTTAAAACTCCACGAAAATTTATCCAATCACAATCAATCCAAGACCTTTCAAATCACCACTTTTTCGGCCAGTTGAAATGGTTTCAAACTTCAAAAATTGTTGAAATTTAGCGAAAAATGTTTCTTTGTGCAATAAGTAATGCCTAGTAAGAAATAATTAGATCCAATTTGAATTGGGTTCAAGCCTAAACCGATTAATCCAACCCAAGTCGACCTAGGCATGATCGATTTGGATTGGTACGAGTTTCAACTGTGAATGGATTGGTTCCATCCGACTTTTGTCAAACTGGACTTGATGGGTTGGACCAAGATGCAATCTAATTCAACTCACGCCCGGCCTACTTTCAAAACGTGCTCATCTTTCCTTTATTGGGTTAAATACTCATTTGGTCACCAAATTTATGCTCTAGTTTCCATTAGATCAATTTTATTTTGTTTTTGTTCCATTTGGGGTGTGTTTGAACCACATTATTTTGGAAAAATGCATTTTGAAACAATACATTGATGAAGAACGTGTGGTTTAAAAATAAAGAAATTTTTTTGATATGATGTAAAATATTATTTTATTAAAAATGTGTAGTCGAAAATGAGTATAAGAATGATAATGAAAATTTTAATGTGTATCAAATAAGGCCTCGATGATGAAATAAGAAAGACAAAAAGGAAAATTAAAAACATTTTTCATTTCAATGTTCTCATTGGTTTCATTTTGGATTGATTTCACAATCCATCATTTATGGGATCGACTAGTCAAGTAAACTAAAAATATTTCAAAGTTTTCAAATATGTTCTTTTTTAAAAACGTACATAATATTTTTACTTCAATATAATTTTATATCACTACTATGTAATTTTTTACAAAAATCCCGTATTTAATAAGTTACTATGTTTGTAACTTATACTCTGTGTTAACTTGCACTTAAATCATGCTAAGGTGTAAAATGATTTTTTTGTTTTTGTTTTTGGAACTTATATTACATATTATTGCAGCTGCAATGTATTTTTTTAAAATTAGTTACCCCGTAATTTCATCATTGCAACTACTTCAATTTGAGAAATTTTAGCACACGGCATGTAATTTTTCTGTATTACAACTTATTAACACACCACCACCCCCATGTACCACCAATAGTCATCATCCCACATCATCGCCAACAATCATCCCATCAATACAAAAAAATTATATATACTCAATTGTTGTGTGTGGTTTTTATATATTGTATTTTATTAACTTGTACACGGCCATCATCCATCACCATTGATGTCACGCCATCACTATCGTTGATACTCACCATGAACCATCATACAATCAGTCATCATCAGCCACAAATCACTAAAAATAAGAAAGATTTATCTCGAATATCACCATAAAAATTAAAACATCTAAACTCCATTCGACCATCACCATCATCACCAACTCAACTATTACATTGCTTCCAGCATCGTACAATTTAAATGTAACGGTTTTTAGATATGAAAATTTCAAATATAGATACCGATAGAGGGAGAAAATCAAATTTGGATTTCAATGAATTGAAATTGATAGTGGTCCTAAGGTTTGGAAAGGAACGACGTAGGTGATGGATAACTAGTGTCTTTGGATAAGGATTAACAACGGTAATTGTGCTTAGAAAAGAACGCATGATACGGACATTAAGGAAGATGATTGTGGTGACGATAAGAGTCATAGGAAGTGGTGGGGGCTATTTGAGAGAGAGAATGGGGAGGGGAGAGTGAGTGAGGGAGGGAGAGAATTGATATTTTATAGTTTTTCAAGAGGTACATATTTCATAAAACTATAATTTAAATCCTTTATATTTGAACTTTTTAATATAAAATCACGATCATGCCTAATTTCGTGTGATTTTTTCGAAGTAGTGGAATAAATCATATAGTTCAACTTTTCCCAATATAATAATTAGACTTGACATAATATTTGTATTATATAAATAATAAGTTTTAAAATAACTCCTAACTTTAGATTATAAAGTATATCAATCAGGGTGGTAAAAACAATCTTGACATAGTCCTTGTTTGATGATTATTATTTTGACTAAAATAATATTTTGAGTAGTGAGTTTTAGAAAATATGTTGTTAAAAAGTATATATATTTTTTTAATTTATGTGCAGAATATTTTATCTTTGTTTGACAATCATTATTTGTGAAAAATAGAGTTTTGAATAGTAATATTTAAGAGAATGCGTGGTTAAAAAATAAAGATAGTTTTGGGTTTACACACAAAATATTTTATTATGTGAATGTTCTGTTGAAAATGAGCGTGTAAAAAAATGAATGTGAAAATAATGGTTGTCGAACATAGGTTTTATTGTGTTAATGTGCAGTTGGAAATGAGTATATAATTTTTTTTTTTTCAAATAATAGTTATCAAGCATGCTTAGTTCTTGTTTAAGTTTCATTTTCGAAAAATCTATTTTTTCAAAATCACTTTTAACTAAATATTTTCTTAATAAAATAATTTTATATATAAATTTTGTCATTTTTTAAATTACATACTCTTAAAAAATTAACTATTACAAAACTCATTTTTCA
>CAIGRL010012967.1:0-15115 GCA_903798325.1 Fraxinus xanthoxyloides | reverse complement strand
TTGGCAGAACTTTTGAAAAACCAAAAACTACTCTTGAGATTAAGAAAGTATTTTTGAATATGTTCGAATAATTTTTTAAAAATACTTTGTCTGACTAGAAGATATTTTTAAAAAAAAAAATCTTATATATAGTAACATTCTCAAAAAGCTTTTGTACAAGAAGCAAAATCAAAAGTCCTGTGAAACATGTCCTTAGTACTCTTTACAACAACCATTTTCATCAAGAGTAATGGTATTCGTAGTTGCTTACTATGGCCATCGCCCTAGTGGTATATACATGGTAAGTGATTATTTGATGCATTAATGTGATAATATTATATTAACTCTTGCATCAAATAACAACATATCATGTATATATCACGTATGGCAACTGCCGTAATAAGCGACTACAAATAGTATTATTCTTTCATCAATGGTGCCATTCACATGCATTTAAGATTCCTTTCTTCCAGAATAGTAATTATCAGAATTAAAAACTGCTCTATTTTAGAATTACAATTTTGAAGGGAAAAAAAAATGACAAAAACATAAGTTCGTTTGAGCTTGTGTTCTTTAACTTTTGGGGGAGAAAATAAGGAGTGTATAAAATATTAAAACACGATCATTGCGAAATTTGTGCTTCTATGCTAATATATTATCCGTGATAGAGTCATATTGATACTCAAAACATGCTTAACATTTAAATTTAGAAAATATAATTTCATGACTTTTTACTACTCTCGAGTTGTTTATATACATACAAGGTAATTTTTCGATTTACATCATTCACTTATCAATGGATGTCCTTAGTCAATAATGAAATTTCATGAATTAAACATAACTTCAAGAAGACAAGTCTAAGATGTACATTTAGTGCAAATGCAATGGTTTTAATAAATTGTCCTGCATTAAATGTTGCGGAAATACAAGAAACATGTCTAAACTATTTATTGATGCTAACTTGCATGACTGATGGTAGAGCACCAGTGTCATGCAAGTAATTGAACATCTTAAATGTGATTTACTTTTCCATTTTAAAGGTAATATATTAGTGAATGACACTTGCATGTCACTTAATACTTATAGCATTACTATTTATTAATATATATATATATATATATATTAAACTATTTATTAGTGCTAACTTGCACGACTGGTGGTAGAGCCCCAGTGTCATGCAAGTAATTGAATATCTTAAATGTGATTTATTTTCCCATTTTAAAAGTATTATATTAATGAATGTCACTTAGTACTTGTAGCGTTACTCTTAAAAAATATAAGTATGTGGTCATTATTAAATTTTACTACATTTAAAATAGTAGAAAAAAAGTAACATAGTAAAAAAATTAGAAAAGAAGAATCATCAAATTTTATTTAAAACAATCAAGTTTTCATTATTGTTCTTAAAAATGTTTCGTTGGACATAACCCAAGAAAAAAGATTGGAAAAATAAGTGGAATCATATACATGCATGTAAATACAAAATAAAAGAAACAAATACAATAAATTCATTCCCAATAAGTGAGAAAAGACAAAATTATTACCTAAAAAATAAAAAACTCACCGTCACGACCAGAGTCGTCTTATTCAAATATTATGCACAACTTTCTTCATAAATGGTTGGGCATTCAACCAAATTTTGACTATATTTGTGTGTGAAAGAATAAGGATTTTTTTTAATTCTTTTTTCTTCTGAAAAACAAAGAAGATATTATTATTACTAAACTGAGATTTTAATATTTATAACAGTTTTTTAATGCAAAATCATTTGAAAAAATTATTAAAAAAATCCCATAATTTAAGGGACACGTGCTCCCTCCCTCCATTAGTGTATTTAGTTGTCACATTTGTATCGTTCTTATGAAACATGGGAAGTAATTTCATCGACTATTACGTTTTGCAGCTGATATCTGTATTTTATCTTCCTTAGACATAATTAACCGCCTATATAGTGGAATTCACACAATTTGTCACTCTAATCCACCCTACCATGCTCATAAAGATAACATAGCTGATAAGTCATCAATACTTTTTGTTGTTAGAACTTGTATCTAAGGTAGATTTACAATGGTATATAAAACATTTAGGATAAATAGTTCTGGAAGTCCTCAACTATTTTACAATGTAACAAATTGCCCCCATCTTAATTTTTAGTATAAGCTCATCCAAAAATTTAAGTTTGTAACAATGTGCTCCGCATCACACTTGTTAAATTATAAGCTTAATTTTCACGTCTAACTCTTTGGAAGATGTGATCGATAAATAAATTTCATTACAAACGTCAATGCTCACCCTCAGTTCTTACTTCGATATCTAGCTAATGTTCGGCTCCACGTGACATATCTCGTCTGTATGCAAATCTCCTCCTATTATTCTTTGGCCCAAATTCAACCTTACAACTGACTTTCAACTCTCTTTTCGCTACCATATGTCCTTATTCCTTACTTAAAATATGCACCAATTAAGAGAAACTTCAATTTTCCCCACGGGGCATCTCCGCATGGGAAATATTTTTCAAGAGAAGTCCCAAGCTGACTTGGAGAATGAATCTTTCTCTCGTAACAACCTTTGTAGATAAATCTAAAATTGGAGGATGATGGAAAACATGATGATTTTTTTCTTTTATTTTATTTCTAATTGAAATCATAGTAGAACCTATCTTTTTAATAAACAGTTACATTTCTAATGATTAAGCCCCTATTTGGATTTCCAAAGAATGATTTTTTTAGTAAAAATGTTAATAAAAGTTAATGATGATACAAATTGCGAGTCTATAAAATATTGTTAAAATTAATTCGTTACTTTTAATTTAAACTTTTATCAATTTTTTTAACTAAAACAAATCGGAGCTATGTCAACGAAAAACCGTAAGCTCGAGACGTAGGAACTTGAGGATTGAGTTGATGCGAGTGCTTGAGACAGTCCTTGCAAAAGTCGAAAACTAACTTGCTATATCACAAAACGTTGAAACCTCTATGCCCAAATATTTAGACACATTATTACACAGTTCCAAGGAGATTATGCGGAGAAGATTCATATAATTACGCTCTTGCTAAAAACATAAAATCCCCGAAATGATAAATCTCCTTTTTGACTTTTATCACTCCTAATTCTTTCTTTCCATGTATAAAAGAAAGCAAACATTCATACAATTTTCCGTAATTGATATTTATTGCAAAATATTTCCTTTTCCTAAATTTTCTTGGATTCGCTGATCTTCTTTTGTCTCAAAATTATCAGTGTGTTGATCTGCTGTTGAGCTTATTGGATTCACAGATGGAGATCTCCCAAAGGAAGTTCAAAATTAGGATTTTTATGAGATGGGCTGTCGGCAAAAGCTGAAAAAACATGGTCGTGATAATATTTATATGAACACAAAGATAGGTATTGCTAGACACATTCTTGGGTATCATTGTTTTTATTCGAGATGGGCTGTTTTCAATGCTTTGGATCATCAAAAAAGGAACAAAATAATGTCAATGGTGTAAAATAAGTGAAAAATGAGTCATTTAAAGAAGGTTCAGTTGCTCAGTCTCGTAACTATGTGAACAAAATTAGTTTCAGTAATAATTTGAAGTCTGGACTTTTGCCCTTTCAATTTTTGAGAAATTTTTACATTNAAAAAAAAAAAAAAAAAAAAAAAACCCCAGTTGGTGGTGAAAAACATTTATATGAACACATAGATAGGTACTGATAGATTGGTAATTTTGGGGTTCATTGTTTTAATTCAAGATGGGCTGTTTCCCATGCTTTGGATCGTCAGAAAAGGAACAAAATAATGTCAATGGTGTAAAAGAAGTGGCAAAAAAGGAGTCATTCAAAGAAGGTTCAGGAGCTCATTCTCAAAGCCATGTGAACAGAGCCAGTTCAGGTAATAATTTCAATTTAGAACTTTTTCCCCTTCAAATTTGAGGAAAATTTACTTTATGGGGTTTTTTTATCCATAATTGTGCTTCGGATTTTGAATATTAGTTCTTATGTTGTGTTGCTGTAAAAATTATTTTCCTTATCTCGATCTATTTTTATTTTTTTTTTCCTTTCATATTTTAGGATTTAGGTAATTTTGATTTTTGGGACTAATAAGAGTAGTGGGTTTAGATCATAAAGGAACTTTTAGTTTGGGGATTGCTTCCAGGATCACTAACTAATTACGCTCTTGCATTTGTAAGTGAAGAAATGCATCATGAAATGGTATGCTATCGCTATGTGATTTCAAATTATTTGTGCAGTAGTGGAGTGGGATTAAGGAATTAAAATGGTGAGAATAATTTATAGAGAAAAAAATCCCCTCAGAGGGTTTGAGTTGTAGATTGTTTTGACAATTGTGTAAGATAGATTTGTTGATTGTTAACAGCTCCCTGTTCACTATTTTCATTTTAATTATCCTGTCTAAATCTTTTGGCATTCCAGATAAATCAAAATCTCGGAGTGGTAATGATCCCAAGGAAGCAGCATCTCCTAAAGAGCCTCTAGCACACATAGCTGCACAAACATTTACTTTTCGTGAGCTTGCATCTGCAACTCAAAACTTTAGACCAGAGTGTTTGCTGGGTGAAGGTGGGTTTGGACATGTTTACAAAGGCCGATTGGAAAGCACAGGACAGGTAGGTCATCCTTGATAATGATTCAACTGATCAAAGTGGAAGATGAATGCCACCCACGCTTTATGTTTTCTTGGAATTTTGGTCTGTATGCTCAATCTTTCCTTCAATAACTTCTCTTGCCAATCGGTTGTGTGCAGGTGGTTGCTGTTAAACAGCTTGATCGAAATGGTCTCCAAGGGAATAGAGAGTTTTTGGTGGAGGTTCTCATGCTTAGCCTCTTGCACCATCCAAATCTTGTCAACTTGATAGGATATTGCGCTGATGGAGATCAACGGCTTCTTGTTTATGAGTATATGCCATTGGGATCTCTAGAAGACCATTTACACGGTTAGTTCTGCCTAGCCGAAAACACTTTTCTGTATATTCTGCAATCATAGACCTAGTTCTGATATTGATGGAAAACTATAGAAAAGAAAAGCAAAATTTGCATATTAGGAGAAGCTTATGATAAGATGCATTGTGGATGTCCGGGTAAAATGAATTTCTGTTAAATATATTAACATCAAGTGTGGATAGTAATGGAAATTCACCTTTTACTGCATGCTTGCAACCACGTTCTCTCCTAGATAGAGCTGTAAAATAGCTTGTCTGGCCCCAAACAAACACTTAATATGGCTTGCATTTTTTTCGGTAGGTTGGGCATCTCTCCCCACCCATAAATATACAAGGCCCCCATTGGGCAAAATAGTTTCCTTCTTTCTTTTTTATTTTTGTTTAATTTTTTGGAAAAAAAAAAAATTGAATTTAAAAAGGGTCCACGCAGGCCTTGGGTTTGGAGAAATAAGTATGACACATGCCTAGGCAGCGCAGCCCATTTTGACGCCTTAAGCCAACGATTCCTTCGACTTTAGTTATAGATGAGCTTGTAAAACGTATACAAGATGAGGTCTCTCAATTTGTATTAGATGTTGACGACATAATTCATAATATTATTATCGTAAATTAGAACTTCGAAAGAGCCCTTGGGATCTAAAGGTTTAAGGTTGGGTAGAATTATAAGAGAATACATAGATCGTTCTTTTAGATGTAATGGAATAAAACAATCATAGAGGAGATACAAAGATAAACTCGTTGTCCTAAAGAGTAAGAGTTTAGTTATTTAAATTTGATTATTGAAAAGGAAATGAGACTTGAAGATGGTGTAATTCAAAAGACTAGACCTAGTAGGCACTATATCACTTTACACGCTCGATGGGGAAAGGAAATTCGGAGGGCTGAAGAGTGGTGATGAAGTGAGCTCATTTGTAGTGGATTATGAGCACATTTGGCATGGCTTATGCTTCTTGTAGTAGAGTTTCATAAGAAAGTTATCTTACTTCAGCTTCCTTTAAAAACTCTTATAGTAGACAAAGCGCTTACAGAAAATTATTCAAACATATTCGAAAGTAGTTTCTTAGTCTTAGAAGCAGCCTTTGGCCTTTTTAAAAGTCCTGCCACATGGGGTCTATATAGTTGTACCAGTTCATTTGTAGTTTGTTAAGGGGTATTGTGGGAAATCAGTGAGCCAAAATAAATAGGGGTGGGTGGTATTCTGCTGGGGGCTATCAAGAAATTGAGAAGGGATTAGGGAGAGAAATCAAGCCTCTCGAACAAAAAAAGATACAAGGTTCCTATCAGAGAAGTGCCAACGGTTATTGGATTGGTTGTACATTAGGGACGTTGAGTAGTTTCAAAATTCAAATTTACATGAGATAAATGTGCCAAAAGTGAAGATGTTTAAGATAAAGAGATGGTCATACTAGTGAATAGTTAAAATAAAAGAATTTAACCAACTAGTGGGATATGCCACCTATTGATGATAGAATAAATGGAGATGGTGAAGACTTAGATGGTTGAGGCACGCTCACGTAGACCTTGAAAAAGCTTCCATCTATAGGAGCAATATGAGCTCGATAGACTTTGTTAGTAGATGTATAGGTAGACCACAATTAATATAGGCTGATGTGGTTGCCAAATATTGATACTCACCATACTTGTATCATATTATATTTTTGGTGTAGTAGTAGTTTTATTTTGAGGACCACAATAGAGTTATTATACAGCACTTGTCATGTAAGAAACTACTTATATTTGTTGTATACCATCTATAAAATAACTGTGCATATGGAGTACTTGAGTTGACTAAAAATTGTTAAGAGTAAACTAAGTTTTTAGTTTATAAGTAATAGTACATATTTAAAGATGTGGAAAACTCTTTTACATTTGGTAATTATTTGTCCTTATGGATAAAGAATGTCAAATGATCAAAAGGGACATAATTAAGGTGGAGATGTCCATAGCCACATTTTGCTAGCAAGTTCTCATGGTGTGGGTGCAAATCATGCTAACTGAATGCTATGGAGAAGGTGGCTGTAGGCAGTTCAAAGGCCTCTCACCAGGCTATGGATTTCAAGGAGGGTCATATATTGAAAATAAAGTGTGACTTATTTGTTAAATTAAATAGTGGGATAAGAAAAATTTTAGAGTTCTGCGCAGACGAGGCTAGTTCCCCTCCAACAACTGCTGCTGTGGGTGGCTATGGGAGACTATAGATTGGCTTATTCTAGTAATAATAGTAACAGTACATTTGGTTACACCCCTCAAGATATTCTGGCATTATCAGGAATAAGATTCTTGCCTACCAGTATGGCATTATCATATGATCCATTTTCCATTGTGCAAAGACTTGCACCCATTCTCCTTTTTTTTTTATAAGACTAAAGCCAATGATTCTCATCATGTGGTCCTTACATTATCATTGAGTTGTTAACTCAAGCAGGGCACAATGTTAGTACCATATATCATGAAATTTTATTTTATGGGGACCTTTGTCCAGAATAAAATATAAAAAATATGTGCCAGGGTAGGGAGTCATTGGACGTTCACTGTATTTATGAGCACTTGCCCTGAGTGTATGTCTTGTTGTTTTTTCTCGAACTATTCAAGAAATACTAGGTAATTCATGACATGCAACACTCCTGCCTCACTATAGAGTTGGAGATTGGCTAATACACTTTTAGTTGGATCTACTGAACAAATTATAGAACTTAATCCTAGAATTCTGATTTGATAGGGGGCCTTTCATCAAAATGGGGAAAGGCTTATTACTTGTCTAAGCTCAAGCTGATTTGAATTCCTTGTAGCCCAAAACTAGAATTTATCGTATGACTATGAGAAACCACAATTTGTTTATAGTGGGAAAGAATTTCCAGAAACATTTAGCACTGGATCAAATTCAATCCATACATGGCTTATCAACTCAAAAAGTTTGTAATGAACAATTCAAACAAATTCTTTTGAGATGTGGATCTCTGATATTATGCTACCATTTTGTCCTATTCTGTAACTTTTGATGTGTGTGCTTATCGACCATGATATAAGCAAGGATTCTACCTTTAAGATTCGAATTGAATAAATTCTCATGAGTTTCTGTAAAAAGCTTAAGAAATGCTGAATGATCATCCTTATTATATTGCGTGTTCTTTTCTAGCTGTTAGCTTGAGCTTCCTCCTGCAATATAAAAATGGGACTAGAACATCTTGATTTGTCCCATCATTAGGTTGCAATTGTTGGAAATTTAAGTGGGTACGTATATCTCCTTTTCTATTCAATAAAAGAGGTAAGAGTAAATATTGTAGACAGTCCTTGGATATTCATAAAGGAGAACGAATGGGAAATTCTGGCTTATAATACAGCCGCATTCACATCACTTTATCTACTTGTATGAAATGGTAGAACAACATAAGATTCACAGAGGACCATATAGCTTTTTCTTTGTTTAGGTTTGTGCTTTATTTCATGATTTTGAGCTATTTTGCAATTTGGGGTGTCTGAACTAGTGCTGCTAACTTTTGCGAATTTTGTGCAAGTTTGTACATCGTTATTTTTTCTTTAAAAAATAATAGTGTAAGCCTCCTATATGGTAAATTTTTAAATTGTTTATAAATAGGAACGGTAATGGGTCACACAAAATGCATGGATAATAATTAGTAGTTTTGGATGTAGAGTTGAAATTAATGTTTGACTTTAACTGAATTTATAAACCAATTTATAAAATGTATCCAAATGGTGGCTAACTCTATCAACATTTAGGGCTGCATAATAAAAATTAGGCTATTGATTATAGCCAATATATTCCTTTGGAAGCATGCAAATCCATGGCGTGAAAATTATACTATTAGCTCGATTCTCCACTAAGGGCATGAGAAAAATAGAGATATACTATTAGCTCAATAAGAATTATGCTATTAGCTTGATTCTCCACTGATAGCGTGAGAAAAATATAGTTGAAATAGAAAGTTTATGTATTCCTTGGGGAGAGGAGGGATACCAAAAATTTAACAAGCCCTTATTAGGGAATCAGGTCTTATTCTTGTGATATTATTTAAAAATACATAAATCTCTTCATTTATTTAATTGATTTTCCCTCTTTCCTGTTTTATGGATATTTGACAACACCAAGGCAATGTGCTTGGAATGAATGTGAAGTGGGATGCAATTGGGATATATTTTAGGCCTCAATTTAGATTCACAGGCTAACCCTTTAGTCAGGCTGAGACCAAGTCTTTATCTGATTTCTGCATTTGTGTATTTCTTTGAAAATGTAGCCCCTGTTTGAGCCCTATTCTTTCAAACTCATTTTCAACCCTACATTCTTTCAATAAAATAATTTTGTACGTAAATCCAAAACTTTTCTCTACCTTTAAACCACACATTCTCCAAAAAATCACTATTATAAAACTTATTCTACCAAAAATTGGGTCTCAAACAACTCCATAGACAAAAACTGGATTGATTTTGTGCTTGGAAGTTTCCATAGTTTAATAATTGAGAAGATGTCTATTGGAAACAAAATTGCAAGTGTAAGTAAATAATTCATTGTCGTCTTTGCCCTTTTCTTCTTTGAAAAGAGTAATTGAATGACTTTTCTGTAGACCTACCCTGTTAATGACATGGTATCTACATGCAGATCTTCCGCCGGAAAAAGAACCTCTGGACTGGAATACAAGAATGAAGATTGCTGCTGGCGCAGCCAAGGGATTAGAATATTTGCATGACAAAGCCAACCCTCCTGTGATATACAGAGACTTGAAATCGTCCAATATACTTCTCGGCGAGGGATACTTCCCCAAGTTATCAGATTTTGGGCTTGCAAAACTGGGTCCCGTTGGTGATAAAACTCATGTTTCTACGAGGGTGATGGGGACTTATGGTTATTGTGCTCCAGAATACGCTATGACTGGTCAACTCACTTTGAAATCTGATGTTTACAGTTTCGGAGTTGTCTTTCTTGAAATCATCACAGGGCGCAAGGCAATTGATAACAAGCAGGCTCCAGGCGAGCAGAATCTTGTTGCATGGGTATGTTGAGTTTTTCCAAGGATGTACATTAAATACTCAACTTGCAATTGCATGGTAATTTAATGGACAGCATGTTGAAATGACATCGATTGATATCTTCTGTTCTTTCATTCCTTTTGTGTAAATGGATGCAGGCAAGACCACTTTTCAGGGATCGAAGGAAGTTTCCAAAGATGGCCGATCCTCTATTGCAAGGCCATTATCCAATGCGTGGACTTTATCAAGCACTAGCAGTGGCTGCCATGTGCCTACAAGAGCAAGCTGCCACACGACCCCTAATTGGGGATGTGGTGACTGCTTTGACATATCTAGCATCCCAAACATATGACCCTAATGATCCTCCTCCACAGAGCAATAGAATTGATGCATCCACTCCGAGGCATCGGGATGCACGAAGAAACATGTCTATTGGAACTGATAGCCTGGATGAGTCTGGACGCAGCAGCCACCATGGTTCCCCTTCTGTCAACAAGAATTCGCCTGATTTCAGGAAGAGAGACTCTTTCAAGGAGTTCAATAATGGAGAGTTGCGGAGGATTGAAACTGGTGGTGGGTCTGGCCGGAAATGGGGTTTAGACGAGCCAGAGCGTCCTGATTCTCATAGAGACACACCTGTTAATGCAGGTAGAAGTAGAGAAACTCCAAGGAACCGGGATCTAGACAGAGAACGAGCAGTTGCTGATGCAAAAGTGTGGGGTGAGAATTGGAGAGGACGAAAGAGGGCGAATGGCGGTGTTAGTTTTGACGGTACAAATGATTCATTGCACTAGAACCCCGATGTATCACTGTTATGCTAGGAGAAGTGTATCTTTCCTCCGTATATAGTCGTGTAAGAGAGCCTCAAGTTGGTTTCTTTGGGGCATTACATTGGTTCAATTTATATCGATTTCTGAGTCATTTTGTTTTGCTTATAGAAAAAGGTTTGATCTTCACACGGCAAAAACCAATAAATCAGACCACTCTCCCCCTGCTCCACCTGCAGATTATGTACTGTATTTATTTTGCTGTGATACGCCTATACTGTACACCAAACACGAGCTCAAGTGTCATCAGATATACGTCTCAATTCTCCAAACGGAACGACAGCATTAGCATAACTAGGCAAGCTACTCACATTCTCAAAATATTAGTATTAAACGGGGTTGTACAATTTCTACCTGATCGAGCATATTTAGAACTGTAACCTACAAACCGGGCAAATTCTCTCTCTAAACCAATTCTGCAACTTTAACCGGTGAGAAAAATTTATAAAGAAACATGACACAGGACTAATAAATCTTTCTTTACTATTATATTAAAACGGTAAATTTTGCCCATCCGGTACATATTAAACAGCCCTTGATGGGGACATTTAAAGCGTCCTATTTGCCCGTCCGAATAAATATTCTATAGTTCAGACAACACTGCATGTGCTCTCTAAAATTTATACTAGTGATGCCAATTTATAATCTGAATAGTAGCATCAGGTTGAACTCTCGTCAGACAACAACGAAGGATCCACCAAAATAGTCCGGCATCATTTCTTCTTCTTTCCCTGCCAAAAGACCTTAGCTCGGTTTACCCACCCACAACAAAAGCTGCTAAAACAGAAAAATTAAAAACCATATACACAAGAACATGCCGAGCTTACGTAGTCATTCATTGATGACTGTTTGCGCTTTTTCAAGGTTGGATGGGGGCTCTCAGCAGCTTGTTTGGCCATGTCACGCTTAGATGGCGTCATATTCTGTTGGGAACAAAAATTTCAAAAGGTTGTTAAAAATACTGGGAATTAAGGTGATGCCATGGGCTTCATCCAAAGTCTAATATGCTTGTTTTTTCTCTTCAAGAGCACGTCTCTCTATCTCATCATGTTCTTGGTTTTCCCTCTCCACTAACCTAATAAGTGCATCACATCTTCTTGCAAGTTCTTGTGTTGTACGAGACTTTACAAACCAATCACAACAGAAAATGGCGACGTATGGAAATGACTTAAGACATACCTGATCTTGTGAACCATGCATATCTGTGAGAGAAAATGACTTAAGACAGTGCAAGGTGATTGTCAGATAATTAAAAAGGGAAGAAAATCGATACAAGTTAGAAGAGCTTAATGTGATTGGAAGTCTCACCATGAAACGATCACATTCTTCATTGTATAACTTCCCTTTGCTCTGGCCGTACTGGATCTTTAAATCAAGCAATGGATTCTCATAGCAATCCAATTTCTTCGAAATCGATTTCTTGATCTCGTCCTTCCAAGAAATTTTAGCCTCTCCTCTTTCAATGTTCTTTTTAATCTTATCACAGTCTGGAAAAATCATATTAACACGTTTAAAAACAATGTTTCAAGGCAGAAAAATCCTAAAGAAATAACGATCCAGATGCAACAAGATTCCTGATACTCTAGGAGAAAGTTGCAATTCCCGTTTCATAAATTAGCCTTGCAGATTCTTTCGACAAAATCTCCACAGATCATGTATGGGGTATAAACTAAAAGCACCATTTCTATGTTTCTCCTCCCTCCCTCTAACATCCTCCCAAATAAATGAATAAACAAAACACAAAAAGAGTGATCGGACTTCACTCTCCTTAGTTCTCCGACAAATGAAACAAGTAAACAATTTCCCAAAGCATCATCACCGTGAAACTGATGGAAATATTACTTACCATTCAATTCTTTGTATCTTTCCTTGAAAACTTTTGCATATCTCTCAACTTTGTTCTCGGTTTTCCCTTCCATTTAATATGCAATATTCTTAATATCGTTTCGACCATACTTCTCACAGGCCCTGATGAATGTATTGAAGTCCTCTCTGCTCCATGTCGAAAATGTTAAGATTTGAGGTTCCATCTTAAAAGGTCAATCTTGTTAAGAGGAGTAACCAAATCCTTTATAAATTGGTTTATGTTTTCATCTTTATTCGATGTGGGATTCTATCCCTTAACATGCCCCCGCAAGATGGTGACTCGTTTGAGCAGACCAATCTTGATATCCGTGTGTTCAATTTTTTTGAGTTTTAATCAAATCGAATTACTCGTTGGAGCTTAATAGACTCTGATACCATGTTAAGATTTGGAGTTCTTTCTTAACAGGTCAACCTTGTTAAGAGGAGTAATTCAATCCTTTATAAATTGATCTATGTTTTCATCTTTATTCAATGTGAGATTCTATCCCTTAACAGAAAATCTCTAAATATAACAAACGAGTCATGCTACTTGTACAAAATTAGGTTACAAAGTTGGTTTACAAAATATGTAATGCCGGCATCTTGTCCAATGATTTAAATAACAATTTTTGAAATCAATTACCTATATCTTGACATATCATTTTGTCAGCACACTTTTGTAAACCACCTTTGTATAAGTAGCATAATTGATAACAAATAGTCGGGTACAAGAAAAGCAGAAGATATCAATATCAGTTCGAAAATTGTGGAAAGAATACTTCTTCCAGCAGACGCTCCTTCTCTTCCTGCTCCTAAGAAGTCAATGGATCTCCCAAATCTAGATATATAAAATTGATTCAATAGTGTGCCCAATGGCAAAATGATATATAAGGTATTCTCAACAAAAGAAATAAAATACTGTCTCGTTCATCCATCTCTATTGTATCTTTTACTTTACTTCTCTGTTAAATTTGCTGAAATCATGAAATAAAAAAAGATAAATATTGCAAGATGTAGATAAGAAAAGAAGAAAAATCCACGACACCCACCATGTTGTACACTTCTTTTTTCATACAGCTCACTGAGACGCTGCATATTGAAGTACTGGAAGTCGTGCCTATCATAGAAAAACATGTAAAGAGCAGAAATAAAAGAGGCTTCAACTGAGGCATGCGGGGGATTCGAGGTTCTTTTGGTCTAGCAGGAAAACTTGGACGCATTGTTTGTTTGAAGTATTCTGATTCTGAGTAACTAACAACAGAATAAGAGATGTATTATTTTTCTGACAGATAAACTTGGCTTACATAATTTTAGCAACTGAAGAAACATACTTGCGCTTCAGTTCCCTTTTTGGCTGTTCAATCCAATTTTCACTGACAAGTTTCTTGAAATCAAACTTGCTTTCATCCTATCAACAACAAAATGGACATTGAAAATTCAGTAAATGGGCCAAAAATCGAATGGAAAAAGAACAAGAAGTCCCACATTTTCATCCTCGAAATCATACAAGTCAGCAGCTGCCGAAAGTCCGACAGGGTAATTTAGCCTAACTGACGGTTTATATCGCCAAAAAGGGAAGAGATAAGAAGAAACTAACTAGCAAGGTTGACAAAACAAGGTCCATTTCAAATTTGATAGCATCTTCCGTGAATTTTTTCATCTTGGCATCAAGTTCAGCTGTTGCCTCCTCTTTCTTGGCAATTATCCTCTCTATATCTTCATCTGTGATTGTGCTATCTTTAGAACTGAAAACCATTTCAGCACCAAATCTCACCATTTGCAGCAGCTCCTCCTTGTTAACAGTTGCATGGCATACATAACAAAATTAAATCTGTCTTGACTTTGATGGTAATCCATGAATAAGAAAATCTTACTCTTTTGCTCTGCTAGTTGCCCTTGCTGGATCACCAAAGCATCCAATGCAAGCTTTTTATATGCCCTCTCAATCACTTTTTCCTCAATAGTGTGCTGTCAACATTGAATTAGAATGTATTACGAGCGCATAATACCTCCAAGAAGCCTCATTAGAATACAACACAAAATAAGGGGGACTTCCTTCTTCAGCTCAATTCTATGAGAACAGTCCTAAGCCTGCAAATCAACCTGTGGATTTTAGCAATGCAATGGAGACAAGAATTGGAATATTTAAATTTCCTATTGTGCATTATTTCAATAATATCTTATTTTTCTATTTTCAATATGTATTAATTCACAAATTGTAATAAATACTATAATTAATTCTCAATTAATTAACATTCATATTCATTTAATTAATATTAATTAAAATTTCAAATCAAGAATATAGTTCATTATTGAGGTCGCTTAATTGAAAAATTAAATTATATTCATTTTATTTAAATGATTTAATATTCATTGTCACGTATGTATTTCTTGATATTGATTTTAAATTAATTAACATTCACGTTGATTGATATATAATATTTGTCATTAATCTTCATTTTTGTATTTATAATTCTAATATTCACATTCAAATATACATTTCACTATTTTTGTACGTGTATAATAATTAACATTTATTTTCTG
>CAIGRL010012877.1:0-11409 GCA_903798325.1 Fraxinus xanthoxyloides | reverse complement strand
CTTTTTTGCCATCCCTAACCGCCGGGACTCGTCGGGTGCTGGGTCCGCCACTGACAGTATATACATAATCTTGATTGCTGTATTTCTACCTATACCTTCAAACTAGGAGTTTCAGTGTACAAGACAAATAAGGAGGAAAATATTAAAGATACATCAATTTATATATATAGCATCTGTTTGAGCCTTAATTTTGATCTAAAAATGCATTTTGGAATATTAAA
The DNA here is from genome assembly GCA_903798325.1 of Fraxinus xanthoxyloides. Taxonomy (NCBI): domain Eukaryota; kingdom Viridiplantae; phylum Streptophyta; class Magnoliopsida; order Lamiales; family Oleaceae; genus Fraxinus; species Fraxinus xanthoxyloides. Next base: position 11,188 of record CAIGRL010012877.1, on the reverse strand, counting down.
TCGATGAAGAATATGTGGTTAAAAAGGAAGTAAATTTTTTGAATTTGTGTATAATATTATTTTATTGAAAAATGTCTGGTTAAAAAGAATAGCAAAAAATGTATTTTAAAAATAATAAAGATTAGAGCTTAATTTCATCGTATCTTATTCAATTTGTCAACTTATACAATCAACCCATCATCAACTAATAATTAAATTACTACACGCATCTCGACTGTGTGAGATCTTCTACCTCTTCAAAATCTGTTTAGTTCAAATAAAAATTATATTTTTTATAAATTTAAAAAAATAAATAATTGAAAAGTTAATAAAAATTGCTTATCCTGTGATTAAAAATGAATTCGAGAATCTAGAGTTAAATTTGAACAAACATTTAAGGAACTAAAAATGAATAAACAAGATTTTAAATACCCACTTGCCAACGACCATACAGTATATGTTATGTTGACAGTTGAATTCAATAAAATTTTGTTAATACAATTCAAATAATCATAATAATTAGTACTACTCGTCTGGTAGTGAAGTACTCCCCTGGCGCACGATTCCGCGCTGTTACTCCGTATCTCGCTGGTGTGCGCCATCGTTGCTCTGCGAGCGCCGGTTGCTCAGCCTCCTAACCTGCGCTCCTCTTCTGCATCTGTGCGTATTAATAAGATCAACGGCACCGTAACGTCGGAGATCTACGGCTCAGGAATGTCGAAAGCCCGAGTCTACCCTGATGTGAATGTATTGCGTCCCAGAGAATATTGGGATTACGAAAATCTCACTGTCCAGTGGGGGTGAGCAATCCTCATTACTGTCAATTAATAGGTTGATTGCGGTTGTGATAAATTATATTTGATTATAATTTAGGACGAGAAATGTGTAATTTTTCGATAGTAAATTATTGGTTTCTGAAAAAATTGGTAATTGGAGCTTGTTTAGAAAGACTTATTTTAATCCGGAATTAGATTTTAGCAACAATTGAAAGATCTTTAATTGTAATAGGGCAATTTATGGTCTGCTATTTTGTATTTTTTTTGGATATTGAATTCACGCATAGCTGATTTATTGTGGGTCTCTTTTACATTTTCAAAATTGATACTTCTCTAAAAAGCTATGCATGGAAATCTTATGTTTATTCGTAGCAATTATTTTTATTCATATATGAGTGATGAGTAGTCCTAGAAGAAAAGGAGTATGGAAACAATTGTGAATCTAAAAGAAAAATGATTCCACAATTGTATAGAACTTCTTATATGCTGTAATTTATTCCAGTTCCATACTAGAAATTTATAATCACCCTATTATCTCTTGTTGTCTAAACTATAAACTCAATTAACTTATAGCACTTTCATTTCCTGTTTTATTTATATTTCACGATTCTCTAAGTGGTAAAGAGGTTGGAGCACAATGAAAATACCATTAGAAGTAATCTTCAAGCTGTAAATAAGCTATTGTAGGATGTTAATTATAAATCTTTAATAACAGTCTACAACTTTTTCTATATTAAAACTTTTCTTTAGGTTTTACAAAATAAAGAATATCATAGAAAATGTAGAATATCATATAGTAAGACTTGAGGGATTCGGTGTCTACATTAGCAAGCTTGATTGTATTGCATGCCTGGTTTGAGCTGGGTTTCCTGATTCTCAAGAAGACTTTCTTTGAACAATTTTTTCAGAGACCAAGATGATTACGAGGTCGTCCGAAAAGTTGGAAGGGGAAAATACAGTGAAGTTTTTGAAGGTATAAATGTCAACAGCAATGAGAAGTGCATAATCAAGATTCTGAAACCTGTTAAGAAGAAAAAGGTAATAAATTTTTAATATCAGTCCTCAACAGACTGGGACTATCCTCAAATGTCGCTATTTATGGACAGTACTTTTTTCCAATAGTTGGTTAAAATTTAAATATTGGTTCCTAAAATGATAAAGGTTCCTTTATCTTGTTGGATCAATGCTGGCTGTTTCAACAACTTAGAAGGCTATTAAAGCAGTGTAATTCCTGTTAAGCATTTTTCTGCATTGACTGCTTAGACAATTGTCTGCAGCAATTAAAGGTTATTGATGATAACAATGGATGCTGAAAATCTAACATAGTAATTTAATAGATGTCCAATTGAATGTACTATGACTTTATTGCTCATGCACGCTGCTCCCTAACTTCCAAACTTGAATTGTTCAATTTTGAGCAGAATTTCTTATTTTATTTTTGGTCATCCTGTTCAGATAAAAAGAGAGATCAAAATACTGCAGAACCTTTGTGGGGGTCCCAATATTGTCAAGCTCCTTGATATCGTTAGAGATCAGCACTCGAAAACTCCCAGCTTGATATTTGAATATGTGAACAGTACAGATTTCAAAATGCTGTATCCTACATTGACGGACTATGACATACGTTACTACATATATGAGCTTCTCAAGGTCAGTGGAAATAATAATTCAATCTGACAGTCGTGCCTACTCAAACTCCTGTATCTCATATGGACATATATGAATTCTTGCTCTTATAGGACGAAGTCTTTAAATGAGTTTCTGTTTTCGTCGGATCAAATATTTGAATACAAATTAGAATATCTAGACCGGTGATCATCATCACTCTATGTGACATTTATTGATATGTCATGTTAAGCCACTGTTTGACAACCATTATTTGGGTGAAATAGAGTTTTGAATAACGATTTTTTGGAAAATGTATGGTTAAAAAGTGGGAAAAAAATTTTGGGTTTACGTGCAGAATATATTATTGTGTAAATGTGTGGTTGAAAATGAATATGTAGAAAAAAGAGTTTTGAAATAATGGTTGTCAAACGGGGGCTAAATGAATGAGTCTCATATAAGATGGCATATGAATGAATGACACTTAAATGTCATCTAGACATAACTCTTCAAATTATTGGGCAATGTTAAACTACTTTCATTCTTGGGAAGTAAAAGTGTAAAGGACAATCAGTTTTCATGAATATCATCCATGATGGAGGGATATTACTTATTTAGGGGATTTTCAAAAACCGCTGGGCATTCACAAAAATAAATGGGGGTTTTGAGATATAAGATAAAAAAAAAAAATGCATACCTAATAGAGTTTGAGAGGAAGCATACTGATAGACCCCTTACTCGCACCACATATGCAAGGCGAGGCAAAAAAAGCTAGAAAAATAAATGTCGATGGGGTTGAACAAATGTGCAGTGGATACAGTTGATGCTGGGTGTGCATAGGCAGTGAACACCAGTCCAATAGGTTCAATTGTCATTTGTATTGAGGGAATTATGAGGGTTCAGTAGAATAAATTGTGTAGTCATCATAAATAAGGGGTTAGGAAGTGTGATCAGTTAAGCAGGTTTCTAACTGCGAGAGAGTTGAGCCTCTAGAAAGCTTAACATTATTTATTTAATTCCAATTTGTATCAGTACTCAACTTCAATTTCATTCAGTCATTCCACATTGTTTTTTACAACACATTTTCATTAAATAATACAGCCATACTTCTGTTTATACAATTAAAATTGCTTTATAAATATAAAAATTTCATAAATCTGATTGTGGAATCCTTTACATACTTGAGTGGGTTCAAGTTTGGAAAGAAGTAATCGTGCTGGCACCCAACATTTGTGATCCCTATAAAGGACTTTGTGATGAGCTCCTAGTTTATATGACAGCTTCATTTATTATCAAATATAAGCCTGAATAAGAATTGAGTTTTGTCGAATATGTTAATTGGACAATTCATTTACATTTGTACATTTGCATGATGAACGAAAGCTGAATGTTGCTTTATCCTGTTCCAGGCATTAGATTACTGTCACTCACAAGGAATAATGCACAGAGATGTCAAGCCTCATAATGTTATGATAGACCACGAGTTACGAAAGCTTCGCTTGATAGACTGGGGTCTTGCAGAATTTTATCACCCTGGCAAGGAGTATAATGTTCGTGTAGCTTCAAGGTACTATCTTCAACAGGATATGAACTGGTGAAATCATTTTGGAAATAGTTATAATCTCTACGCTTTCATTTTAGGTTCTTTAATAGAGGCTCTACAGTTATTTATTTTCTTGCATAGCCTGATAACTTGTGAAGTTCTGCATTCTTTAAAATTTTGATTTCATATGTACCATCAAATTAAAAGGTTGTAAAGCATGTTCATCTCAGTAACCTTCAAGAAAATCATGACAAGTGAATAGGATTTCTATTCTCATTTCAACAATTGATAGAGCACTTTAAGGAAACGGCAAACATCTTTGTAGTTGAAATCTCTGAATGAAAAATTATAGGTTATAATTTGTGATGATTAGTTATGTTGATAAAAGAATTTGGAATCAAAGCTGTATCATCTCCATAAAAACTTTAAATGCATAGGCACCGGTCCTCTTGAGGGAATGGGGCTAGCTTCCTTGCTAGCATGTGATGTTGTCAAATACAATGAAAACTTTATATACAAAGAAATCAATCTCTTCTTGTGTGAAAGTGCAAGTTCTTTTCCAATTTCCCTAGGCAATTAGATTCCCTTCTCCGTTGCCAAGGGCCCTGAGAAATAGAAGTACTTCGGTAACTAATCATTTAGGAGGTGAATGTCCTTGGTAATAATGAATTTTCTTATCTTTGTTTATATAATGCGAAAATGAGGATATCACTACTAGCACTGATGTATTGGTGTCTGGGACATGGAGATAGCCTATACACATGCTAGGCACTTTTCAAGAATCGGACATAATAGGATAGATTTCAAAAGGTTGTGGGGAAAACTGAAAATTTTACATTTAAAAACTGATAAACTAGAAATGAATACAGCATTTTCCATTTATGTGTTCATGATTAGGTGATTTTACTTTGTGATTGATCGAGTGCGTCCCGTACACAGCACACAAACAAGAATCCATATTATTTCTCTCTATGTAAGACTTGTCTCCCTCTTTTGTCTGTTTGGTTTCGCACAACCACGAGGGAACTCTTGAATAAAAAATGAAAACCTGTCTACAACTCTACAATGATCTTTTTTTCCCTGATATGTTCTCTTATGGGGGGTTTGTTAACTTTGAAGTGATGCATCTACGTTCTTGTCGTGCTTCTATCTTCTTATTTTAGTTTTAGATCTGGACTTTCAAATTTATAATAGAACTTATGTGGCTTATCCATCCTAGTTTGGTGGACACAGAAATATTATGTATAATTTCTAATTTCATGTCCTCTCTTCATAAAGTTACAAGGAAAGAAATCCAAAAGCACTTGCTTCTAGATGCTATCATATATGGAACCTGCTAAAATGCCTCAGATTTGAGATTTTTGGTCAATATCATATCTATGAAATTAAAGATTGGCCTCACTCTCAAGAAACTTAGTTATATAAGATTACAAACCAAGTCTTACGAGGAAGAGGCAAAATAGAATCAACTTGAATTCGGAACCCCTATTTTGAAATCTTAGCGGAACACTGGATTTCTTATGTCAAGTCCACTTTTCATAAAAAAATACCAATTGAAGTGGAAGGCTTCTTCAAACAGCTACCAAAGGGAGTGGCGATGCCATATGCAAAAAGGAAAATACTCGTAAATGGCAAAGGCAAAAAGGAAAATACTCGTAAATTATCTGAGCTGCTAGTTTAGTTTTCCTTACAGCTGAAATTTTCTCTCTTCTTACAGATATTTCAAGGGTCCAGAACTTCTTGTTGACCTCCAAGACTATGACTATTCATTAGATTTGTGGAGCCTTGGTTGCATGTTTGCTGGAATGGTGAGAGTTAGACACTGAAAAACTGTATCTGTTCAGTTTTCTGGTATTTTTTGTTTTTGCCCCCAGTTTCCACCCCTCCTCTTTTTGGTGGAAGGGAAGGGTTGCAAGAAGTAGGTTAGCAAAATGGAATTGATTTTCAACTGAGATGAAATGGCGTTGTGGTGCCCAATGATTTACTTTTTTCTGCTTCACGTGCTCACCATGCTTTCTATTTTAATATAGATTTTTCGCAAGGAACCTTTCTTTTATGGGCATGACAACCAGGACCAACTTGTAAAGATTGCCAAGGTAATAAATACAGTTTTTGATCTTCGACAAAACAGTTTAACCCTATCGTCCAGTTATGTTTTCTGTGAAACTACGGAGTTGAAGATTTTTTTTTTTTGGTTCTTAACATCATAATGTTTTTTAGATCAATAAAGACATGCACGGTATTGCATTCTTGTTAATCCAAATGGAGATCAGACTTCCACTCTAATTATCTAAATTAAAAATGTTAGTTCATATAGAGATTTATTATGAACTTCAAAATAACACTGGGCTGTGCATGTTCTCAGAAAAGCTGGTGTATTTGCTATTTAATCTGTATCTGATATCAAATTCCTCAACCAGGTGCTTGGGACAGATGAGTTGAATGCATATTTGCATAAATATCAGTTAGAACTTGATCCTCAACTTGAAGCTCTTGTCGGGAGGTGTGCTCCATGCAACAAATTCTGACTATATAAACGAGCTTAAGACTATTCTAGATATCATTATCTTAAGGTGCATTGATATGAAGCTGACTCGTCTTTCGTTTTACAGACACAGCAGGAAACCTTGGACAAAATTTGTCAATGCGGATAATCAGCATCTAATATCTCCAGAGGTCATTTCTTTTTATTTCGCAAAAGAAAAACAGAAGCTGACTGATTTTTGGTTATTAATATTTGCAAATATTTCGATGAGTTTAATCGTCTCTTCTTTTGTAGTAACAGGCGATAGATTTTCTCGACAAGCTCCTTCGGTATGATCATCAGGATAGACTCACGGCAAAAGAAGCCATGGTAATTTTTGCAGCCTTGTTATCTATTTGCTTATTTTTGTTACTATTATCAGTGCATCCTATTTGATCTTTTCATTTTTCCGGTACTTTTCGACTTGCCTGTCATTTCCTTCAGAAAGATGATCTCACCTTTGTTCTCTCTCTAGGCCCACCCATATTTCTCGCAAGTGAGGGCTGCAGAGAATAGCAGACTACGGACCCAATAGCTTAAAGACTCTGCTCCACGCACCAGAGACTCCTATTGTAATTTTACTTCACACTTGCGTCGATTGTTTAGTTGGCTGTTGAGGTTGCAGACATCATTTGTGAACAAATTTAATGTGAAGTTTGATCAAGACAAGGGTACTTCACTAGTTCTAAAACAAATTTTGATTGTCTTTGTTCGAGTTCCATGTAGATCGGTTGCACCTGCTCTTCTGTTGACATGTTCATTTGGTCGAATGGCTCATGACTTTGTATAAGCTCCCGTTAATTTATCTTCGTTATTTTCTGAGAGGAAGGGTGGTTGATTTGTCTGCATCCACGCGTTGCACTACATTTTTTACTATTCAAGAGCCTGATCAGTCAAATAAGTATGTTCTAGATATAATCGACGAGTTCTTAATTTAGCTGTTAAGTTCTTGTGTATACCATTTATTTCTCAATGTAATTGATGTGAAGGTGTAAAAGGTGCAGATTGTATGAATTAAGGTAGCATAAAAGTTCACTAACAATTCCAAGAACACAACACAGAAATTAATCAGAAAGTTTCTTTCATATTTTTTATTTTATTCATCATCAATCATATTACATACTCTAAACAAAAAAAGATTAAAAATAAAAAACCAGAGAAAAAAATAGCTTATATGGACTTCCAAAGTATTTTGGTAAATCTATAAGGTTGGACAACTAGCAATCATCAACTTTTCGTTAGAATAAACCTGAACTTTAATTGTACATTTCATGGAACCGTGAACTTTTATCAACTTTTTAATCACATATTTCATCAATTATTATTAATATATACTAAATTTTTTATAAAAAAAAACTTTGATACGGACTAAATATTGTAACGAAATTAATTCTTTTTATTTTTCTGTACTCGAGTAGGAAAAGAACAGCTAATAAAACAACAATTAGAAAAGCACCCGGAGAAAATTGCGTTTTACATGGCGGGTCAAAGGGAACAGTCAACAGCAACGTTTTGCATGGCTCAGTGAGTGACACCTCATGCAAAAGATGCACACCTCTTTGCCACGTGGAACCATTACAAAGAGAATCAGCAACCTTATATAACAAAAAACGAGGAAATTTGGCAACGCTTTCTCGATCGAGTCCGTCCTATCAAGTTTGTCTAGTGAAGATTATTTCTCCTGTGTGATTTACGAACTACTGCATATGCAACGAGGTTTACCCAGTGAACACTCACGAATAGCGACTACGGGTTCTTACGTTAAAAAAAAAAAAAGAAAGGAGGAACGTACTAGTCCACAGCCAAACATCGTAAATCAAATCGAAGAACACAAAATAAGCACGACAGATGGATAGAAAACAAGAGAATGTTGAAAAGAAAGGGAACTTAGAAAGGCTACCAGTGGAGACTAGTCCATACACGTGGTACAAAGATTTGGAGGATTATAAGAAAGAAGGCTGTGGAACGCAGGGACACCTTCAGCCTCAACCTGGCCGCGACGCTGCCAGCTCCACCGATGCGCTGACTGAGACAGGTGGCAGCGCAACCAATCCGTAGGCTCAACTCTTCGCCACTGATGTTGTGTACTGCCATGGGGTCCCTTATTTTTATTTGTTTTGTCTGTTTAATAGCAAAAATATTTAAAAATGCGGTAAAAAGTGACCATATATATAAAAAAAAATGATTTGAAATGTAGTATGAAAAACTACAAACGAAATCAAAGATTAAAACTAAGAAAGGAGGAAGAAGAAGAATCCGAGACAAGTGATTTTCACTTTCTTTGATACAAAATTGTCCCTCAACGGTGCTCATGATTCACGACACTTATCTCTTAAAATACAATGGATTTAACTTGTGGTAAAAGTACTTCAAACCACAAGTTACGGGGAAATTTCGACAGTACTCGACGAGTATAACAAGTTGGTTTATTTACATTTATAATTTGACCATCGGATCAAATCCGAATATTTGGCTGAAGTTGACACGAAAGTCACTTTTTCAAGTTTCTCGTTTTGACACTTAACCAAATTTTAATTTTTCAAAACCAAATTCAAACAATCCCCTACATGAATGGAAATTCGAAAATGCATATGCAATGCGAAATAATGATACATTGTAGAGAGAGCGGAAAAACACTACATTAGGTAAAGTAACTTCCGATTTTGAACTTCCCTTAGTGAAATACTATCGGACTCACTGGCTAATTGGTGAACGTGATGTCTTGAACCATTTAGTCATTAGTGTAAGCTAAGATAATAATACTTACACATATGTCTTCCCTAATTCGTTCATAGTTCTCATGACTTAGTTCATTTTGGCCATGAACCACCCTTAGGTTTCATAAGTGTTTTAGAGAATTGTAGCCTCGAGCAATTCTCATTGAAACGGCCCCATTTCACACTTACATAGGTGACCTCCAATTAAGAATATTATGCCATACTCCACTTGACTTAATCACTTAATCAAGATATATGAATCATTAAGGGTATTTTCTCTTTGTTGTTTTCAAGACGTTTTATATTTTCGATTTTCTAAAATAGTGAAAACGCGTTCTCTTGAAAACAAGTTTAAAATTTACAAAGAAAACTCAAAACGAATCGTTTTGGGTGTTTTCAGTTATAATTTGGCCAAAACTTTCAATTATGGATTTTTGAAAATAATTTTTCAAAATGACAAAAAGAACACATTTTCAACAATTTTAAAATGAACACTCAAAATACAAAATTCAAAACAATTTCAAAACTCAAAATGGAAAACTGAAACACGGAAAGAATAACCCCTAAAAGAGAATCTTAACCTTTAATCATTTTGTAGAAAGCACTTTAATATCATAGGATTGGGTTAGGAAATAATTTCCTAAGCGCTTCATGGAATCTTCATAACTTAGTTGTTCCCTTGAACCAAGATTTTGGGATCTCCAGTCAACAAGGTAGGGTNTTTCAGTTATAATTTGGCCAAAACTTTCAATTATGGATTTTTGAAAATAATTTTTCAAAATGACAAAAAGAACACATTTTCAACAATTTTAAAATGAACACTCAAAATACAAAATTCAAAACAATTTCAAAACTCAAAATGGAAAACTGAAACACGGAAAGAATAACCCCTAAAAGAGAATCTTAACCTTTAATCATTTTGTAGAAAGCACTTTAATATCATAGGAATGAGTTTATAAATAATTTCCTAAGTGCTTCATTGAATCTTCATAATTTACTTGTCCCTTTAAACCAAGATTTTGGGATCTCCAGTCAATAGGGTAGGGTTATCATTATAAAGACCCTTACATAGTAGGCTTTAATCACATTCCTTTCGATGGGAAACGTATTTGATCTCCAGGCAAACCTTTCGTAAGCGGATCCGCAATGTTCTCCTTTGATTTCACATAATATATGGAGATGATGTCATTAGAGATTAGTTGCTTAATGATATTGTACATACGTCATATATGTCTAGACTTACCTTTATACATGCTGCTTCTAGCCCTTTCAATAGCCGATTGACTATCACAATGTATTCTACGAGCAGGTTCCGACTTAGGCCAACATGGAATATCTTCTAGGAATTTACGAAGTCATTTGCTTCTTCTCCAGCTTTGTCTAAAGCAATAAACTCTAATTCCATTATTGATCAAGTTATTCACGTTTGTTTGGTAGATTTCCATGATACAACAGCTTCATTAATGGTAAATGCATAACCACTAGTAGACGTGGAATCCTTTATGTCGGATATACAATTCGCATCACAATATCCTTTCAATATCGTAGGATATTTTGTGAAATGTAATCCATAGGCTAAGATATACTTCAAATACCTAAGAATCCTTGTTAATACCTTCCAATGATCACGGTTTGGATTACTTGTGAATCTACTAAATTCGTTTACGGCATATACTATATCTAGTCGAATGCAGCTCGTAATACAAATTAGACAACCTATAACTTATGAATACTTTAGTTGGGACACACATTCACCCCGTATTTATGACTAAGTATAAACTTGGGTCAATAGGGATTTTCTCAAAACTTTCCTCATGTATATTATACTTCTTCAGTACACTCTTAATGTAATGAGATTGAAAAAGTACGATTTCTTTTGGTATTCTAGAGATCTTAATCTCTAGTATCACATTAGCAACACCCATATCTTTCATATCAAAATGCTTCATTAGCATTCTCTTGGTGTTTAACAACATTTCATGATTATTGCTCATTATCAACATGTCGTCTACATAATGACATACAATCATATAGGCATTTGGTG